>JAOPTO010002473.1:385179-415742 GCA_033822845.1 Tetrapedia diversipes | reverse complement strand
TATATAGAGAGAGTGTGTACTATTATTATTATTATTATACTACCGAACTCTCAGAGGACTTCCTCTCTGGTCCGTAACCAGCATGAACGGGCTATACCAAGTTCATGCCGGTGTTTTTATTCCGGGAATTTTTTACTATTGTCTCTCTGTTAAGTATGACTACATTTTGGATGTGTGAGTGTATGTGTGTTGGCAATTGTGGTATTTGTAGATTCTGTATGAATGTTTTTTGGGGTGATGCCTGTTCCTTATTCTTGTTGGAAGACCTTTCTGACTATTATTATTATTATTATTATTATCATTATTATTATTATTATTATTATTATTATTATTATTATTATTATTTTAAAAACCCAACAGAATCAAGAACGACATAATTCTTTCACCGTAATTTCATCGAGCGTACTATATTTCAATCCCTGTAAACGAAGTCCCTTCGTCCCTCGCGAATTTTCCGTTCTCCTCGCCAAACCGTGCCTCGTCCATCGACCCAAACCGGTATCCAACGGAGAAACAGTTCCCAACGATTGTGAACGATACCGGGATCCGGTTATCAAGTCCATCTGGATCGCTCGCAGAGACCGTAATCTCGGCAAAGTGAAAACTAATTTCGTGGCGGGCGATAAATCCGGCGACGGCACCGGCCGAATTTTTGCGGCCGCGCCACATTCCGGCGATTACGCGACGACGAATCGATTTCGATTCCTGGGGAGGGATAATCGGGCCAGCCAGGGGCCGGGATTAATTATTGAGAAGCAAAAGGTCGGCGCTGGAAAGGCGAACCCCGGGTAGTCAGCAGTTCGTGAGCCGCGCGACACGCCGATCTGCAACGCTTGCACTTCCCTCCGTGGCTCAGGTGCAATTAAATCCGAGGGCTTCCAGGTTGGTTGTCCCGGGGGCGGTGACGAAACCGAAATATGTGCCGTCAGACAGACCGCGTTGCCCGTGAAGAGGAACGCGAGCTCGAGAGTGCCGGTGTTAAAGTGTAACGATGATGTTAGGCGAGTACAACATCGAGGGCCGTCGTCTCGTAGACCGATATCTCTGTGGAGGGGACACCCTTGATGCTAGCAACCCTTTTTTTTTTGCCTTTTCAGTCTTTAACCCTTTCGCTTCGAGCGCCGCTTATAAGCGGCATCCACGAGATGACCTTTGGGTACGAGCGCCGCTTATAGACGTCATCCAAATGTACTTTGTATTTTAATAATTTTGTAAGCCCTTTCATATTTAAAATTTATATTTTTTAACATTGTCGTTTTCCTCAACACCGTAAACTACACAGTTCTTTTCTCTACGCTGGCTACTTAGCTTCTCACTTCACCGTCCAATACTTTCTGCCCCGCACTCGCATTTTCCCCGTCATATATTCTTCCAAACACTCGTTTCCTTTCATTCTAATTGTCAACCCAACTTTCATTCTAATTGTCAAGAAAAACAAAATAAAACAAAAACACCTTACTAACTATCGATATCGACGGCTATGATCGATACTCTATCAATCTGCATACGCGAGTTTCCAGGTGTTTTACGCTTTGTAATAAATTTTTGTAAATAAACCTAATTTTACAACAGCCTGGTTCGAAGAACGTGTACCACCGTGACTGTGCGACGAACAAACGCGTCCTGGCGGGGACGTCGCACTCTCTGAAGTACCTTGTTATTCCTCCCTGTTTGAGAATTCGTTTGCTCGCGTTTCGGATGGCTTTGGATTTGTTGGAGAACTCGTCGGGAGGAAATTTGCCGGAAAATTGTTCGATGATGCCAGACACACGGCGACGTGTGAAAATAAAGCTAGGCGGTCGTGCGAGAAAGTTTTGATGAAAGGTGGCGCAGGATGTCGAAAATGGCCGTTGTTATCGACCATAACAACGTGTCTTAATTTATAAGGTTATGTATTTTCCCGACTATTGCGTTGATCCCCCTTCCTTGACAATCACTTTGACTCTTATTACCTGGGTGCTGCAATTTCTTGTTTTCCTAGTACGCTTCTTCGTTTTTCTTCTTTTTGCTTCTGTCAGTGGACGAAGGCCAAGAGCCTTTTTTAAGGGTTTGAAAGAGTGGGAGAGGGAAGTGGACAATTGGAAGATGGAGGGAAATGTTCGAGAAAGGGAATTTACTGACAGATCGATAAAAGTTAGCAAAAATTGCTACGAATAATAGTAATTGTTTCTACAAAATAAATGCCAAAGAAATGTGCAATAGAGATAACAGCAGGACCTTAAGGCTTAAGATTAAATTTAAGAAGTTATGCATAAGAAGAGATAATTTTAAGATAATAACAAGTTAAGATAATTGATATAGAAACGGAAGTTACGTTTCTCTTTTAACAGTGTTAATTTAGTTTAGATTAGTCAGGCATTTAAAAGCTCATCAGTTAGTAAGTTTATAAGTTCGAAAGTTTTCTAAATGTAAAAGGTAAAATGTAAAATTAAATGTGAAAAGTAACCGGAAGCCCTTCAAAACCGGAAGGTGAGAAATAAAAGAATGTATCATATATACAGTGGCTCCAAAAAGTATTCGTACGCTATATTATAAAGAAATTCATCTACTCCTGAAGTTCTGATTTCAATAAAACTTTATGTGTGTACAGAGCATGGTGTATCCTACGTGGAGCAATTTTTCTGGCGACAAAATATCTTTGAAGGGGGCTGATAACGAATTTCAAAGTTTCAGCGATTTTTCACGCTTTGAATACAAGCTTTCCTGTGTTTCTTTTTTTATGACAGGGCGATAGAGTATTAAAAATTAAACGTTTTCTATTTGAAAGGTTTTGCTTCATCAAGTACCATTACAAAGTTATCTTTAAAAAATGAGAGAAAATTCAGAAACTTCAATGCTGGCTTCACCCCTTTAAAATGGCATTTAGATGAAAAGAAGAGATTAACCCTTTGCACTCTAGAAATGACCGTTATTCGTCTAATGATACTAACTTCAAAAATTTTCAAATTCGAAATATTTACTATGATTCACCTATGTTATACGTCGTTTAGTTTAGTTAAGAGATATATTAAAATTTACGTATATAACTATTTATACTCCGCGTCTGATTAATAAACAAATTGACTGAAAATTTGTGAAACTATCATTTGATGACTAACAGTCACCTCTCGAGCGCAAAGGGTTAATTCATACGTATACTATTACGATCTACACACCCACAAAGTTTTATCAAATACTTCTATCAGAATCAGAGTTTCAGAGTTAAATAAATTTATTTGTGACATACTGTACGAATACTTTTTGGAGCCACTGTATATATATACAGTAATTGTTTCTACAAATTTTGCTCGTGAACCTCAAAACCCCCTGAAATCGACGGTAAACCTAGTGTTAATCTTTCTCGTGTTCTATCGCGAATTAACCCTTTCGTTACGAGCGGTGACTATAGTCACCCAACGACTGATGCTCGCTACGTACGAGCGGTGACTATATTCACCCCGTGAAATTTTGCGAACAGAGTATTGTATTATGCGATAATTTTTTAACCCTTCCCTTTCTACGACTGACTGTAGTTACGCTCTGCGTAAGATTCCACGGTATTGAACGTACGACGGATAATTACAATTGTTCCATAAGTACACATTTTCGCCGTGGCAGCTTATTCAGCGGGAATTGCTTGCCGAAAAATCCTCCCGTAGCGAAAGGGTTAACTTCACGGAAAGCAACCACGGGACATTACTATTCATCGAATTCCTTTTCCAGCGACGCGTTCCGTTCGAAATCCGCCGCGGGCGGTTGCAAACGTGCGACGTGTAAGCATTCCCAGCTACACAATACGCGAAATAGAATCGATCCTGCATAAGGGGGACGCGAGCGCGACGGCATTTTATTCCGAGAAGACGATAACGTTCGAGCGGAAAAATATTCCTGCGTGGCGGTCGCCACTTCGATGTCTATCACGAATATTAATTCGTTGCTCGTTTTACACGGCGATCGGTATCGAGCCGTGGCCGTGATCGCGTTCCGAGATCCGAACGTTTTGATTACGGCTCGCGATTGATTCTTTACGGCAGGGGATATTTTTTTTTGAAAATTCAAAAATTCATCGGAAAAGCCGCATCGACGATTCCCCCGTGTTTCCGACGCTACGGGGCAACCGTATTGGATATCAGATTTAGGCGAATAAAAGCGGCTTAGTCCCTCGCGTTTTTTCAACGGCCACATAGAATGGCTTAAGTGAAATTCCCAACCTGGTGAAGTGAAAACGCAATTCGAATAGAACGTGTTTCGCGGATAACAGGACGAAGGGTTAATCAATTTAACCCTTTGGCGTGCAAATAAAATGGAATTCGACGCGTTCGAAAAACACTATTTATTGTAATTTGGCCACAACTGAACAGTTATGCGCGAGCTTAAAAATAGAATATCTTTTTTCGAAATTCGCATTGCCAAGTTTAAACTTTACTTTAGTAGGTTATTACATTTAATCAGGTTATTATAAAATAATAAATTAGGGATTCTGTAAAGTATGACACACTTCAGAACATTCTTGACGTCTCCCAGACGTCATTGTACGACAAAGGGTTAATCGGTTAACACTTTCGTCGCCCAACGTGATTTGGCTGAGTTTCTTGCTGGGCCCAAATCCGATTGCACAAAAAACTGGGGTAAAAAGATAAAAAAAAACAGCAAACATTTTAACTCTATTTTTATTTTATGTATTTTATATTTACATATGTTATTCTTCAATGCTTATTCCATTGAATTCCTTTTAAAATTCCAATTTAAAATCCTATTTAACTTTAAGGAAAAGAGCGTCACCCAAATATGAGTTTTATTTTAAAGAAGACATTTTAATCGTTTAAGCTATAATTTCGATAGCTTTTAATAAAAATGGTAATTAATAAATAATTAAAAATTTTTCATTCATCCTTTATAAAATTCCTAACTCAAATGGTCATTTGTAGCCAATCTAAACTTGCGGCACACACTACGAGATATCTCGTAGTTGGCAGTCAATGGGTTTAAAACGGTGAATTGTGAAATTGTAACTTTCTGTTTCTGCAGAATTACCGAACGTTGTTTCGATCCTCCCGCTTATAATTCCGATTAAATATTACATAGCCCCGCATTTAGCTTGCAGCGTCGTAGAGAAAATTAACAGCTTACGCGTTTTTCAATATTTTCCGAGCCCTCGTTCGAGCTCCTTCCGCATCGCGTCCGTGTTCGCGTCTTCAGCAGCGAGGGGCGCGCAATTAGGTATTCTATTTCTGTGAACCACCTCGACGCAGGAAATTAGGTTGCGCGTCTGAAAAGGGAACGCTTCGCGTCGCGTCTTTTCATTCCGCCCCATTCTCCACTCGCCTTTTTGTCCCGCGGCAAGAGTCTTCCTCCACGCATATGCACACCCTTGTGCGGCGCATGCATCTTAATTAGTCGAAGCTTCTAACTCCTAAACGAGCCCACCGTTTCCGTGCCCTTGTTCTTCAAACGCGATGGAAACAACGGCTGCATGGTACAATAACGTGCGCTCTCTTACATTTGTACACAGTCGATCTAGCGTTTGCGACCGCTCCGCGAAACGATGAATTAGAAAGAAGCAGAGAGAAAAATGTAAAGAGTTCGCTTTTAAGCTAACTTTATGATCACTCGTTCTTTCTTAACACATTGCGAACTTATTCGTGTGAACTATGAACGTGTATATGCATCTCTGGCAAAAGTGACTCGCGTGGATTATGGACGCGTACAGTGGCTCCAAAAAGTATTCGTACACTGTACTATAAGGAAATTCATCTACTTCTGAAATTCTGATTTCAATGAAACTTTATGCGTGTACAGAGCATGGTGTATCCTGCGTGGAACAATTTTTTTGGCGGCAAAATATCTTTTAAGGGGGCTGATAACGAATCTCAAAGTTTCAGCGATTTTTCACGCTTTGAATACAAGCTTTTCTGTGTTCTTTTTTTATGGCAGGGCGATAGGATATTAAAAATTAAACATTTTCTATTTGAAAGGTTTTGCTTCATCAAGTACCATTACAAAGTTATCTTTAAAAAATGAGAGAAGACTCAGAAACTTCAACGCTGGTTTCACCCCTTTAAAATGGCATTTAGATGAAAAGAAGAGATTAATTCATACGTATACTATTACGATCTACATATCCACAAAGTTTTATCAAATACTTCTATCAGACTCAGAATTCCAGGGTTAAACGAATTTATTTGTGACATAGTGTACGAATACTTATTGGAGCCACTGTATATCTTGGTAACTGTACCATATTTTGATTTGATATCTAGTGCCATTTTACTAGAAAACTTCACAGAAACATGCATTTCTGAAAAGGTTGCGCTGGGATAAGTTGATTCCCCGGAATCACTAATAAATTCTAATAATTAATCCCCTGAGAGGGGACAACGGAGTGCAAAGGGTTAGTTAGTCTTGGATTAGTGTTGCTCACAGTTCAGGTTAGATTCAGGTCAGAAAGAATGGGAGATTTTCCCATTCGTTTGGCTAAGCGTTAACCAAACGTATCGACTTTCTTTCTATTCATTTTCAAATTTCCACCTCATAACTTTTAATTTCTCACGCCCGTTCTCTTAATTTCCTATTCAACAATCTCCGTTTCTGTTGCACCTCAGAGAATCATTCAACCAAATCATTCGACCGTTGCCGCTGAAAGCTTTCGAATTCCCCACGAATAACACCGCGTAACGAATCACTTTTGCCCGCGGTTCGCGACAAAATGGCGTAACAACAATTCCCTGTGTAACACCGCGAAAATTCGACGCTCACCGGATATCAATATGCGGCGTTCACGCCCCCGTTCACCGTTTCGCAGCGTGGATTTTTGTCCATTGTCTCCCCCGCCTGTATGTGTAATTCTCGCGAAAAGGGGAAGAAAAGTCAGAAGAGACGGGGTCTCGGGAACAACGATGATCCGCTCCGGATTTTCTTTTCTTTCCTTTCTCTCTATTTATTTTAAAACGCCCGGCACGCTTCGAACGCTTCAATTGTGCGGGCGTTTTCGTGCGCGTATTGTGCCGCTCCCGCAATTATCCCGCGGGCTGAAACATTTTCGAGGGGAAATTGTTGAATTACACGGGGACCGCGAGCGGGAACGGGGATGCCGGTTCAGCGTTTGACCCAGTTTCCAGGGTCGAGTTTCGCTCCCGGCCAGGAAATACGCATTGAATGGTAAAAATAAAAGGCGGAATAATTGGAGGGAGAAAAAAATAATAAACATAGGAACAGGTGAAACGCGTGGAGGCGTGAGCCCGCACGATTCGAACGAAACCGCGCGAAAATTGTCGACGCTCGCGTAATGTCCCGGCAAATTATAGTCCGAGCCGCGCAGCCGCGGCGGTATGCATACAATCTTAAATGCTTTAAGATGGAAATTAAGCGAAGATTGCGCGCGTTCTGTAAAGCAACCCGGAGAGCTCTTGAATACATAATAGAACAGTGTCAACACCTGTTTCTGATTACTTTCGCGGCGGTGCTGCTGTACCCTGCTTCGCGTTCGTAGGAAGTGGGTCAAGTTTTATGCGAAGCAACTGTTTTTCGTGTTTTTTTTCTTTTTAATATTTTTATTTTTTTTACTAAAGAGGATGGTAGATTTGTTAGGAATATACATTGTATATTGCTGTGATCGGTTTATGTTTGAATGCCCACGTCTCCCAACCAGGACTCGCAGCGCTGGGATCGCGCTGGATCGTATTCTTTTGTTTTTAACCTCTTCAGGAACGATTTTTTGTAGGAAGAAAAAGAATGATTTAATTTTTTCGTTTATTATGATTTATTCGTTTCATAATTAATAGGGATACAAAAAGCAAAAGGAATTGGGAAAACAATAAAAATTCACGAAAAAACTTAACGTTCACATTTGTGCCCGGTGAGCGTTATAATTATAAAATACTAAATGTCCACATATGTGGCCAAGGGCGTCAAGAGGTTAATCGTTATATCATTGGCAGGAGTTCTCGACATGGTGTAGTCCACGCACGTTATTCTGTATAATGATAACTAATAAATATTGGGTTGGCAACTAAGTGATTGCGGATTTTAAATAAGACTGAAAATTCAAAACTTTTACTTGAAAATATGAATTTACTAAATCAGGTGTTGTCCGTTTTTGTTGATGACCTTTTGCCATCTTTCAGACAGTGTCATAATTCCATGTTCATAGAACTTCGAATTTTTATCAGCAAAAACCTGAATTAAATGAGATTTTATAGAATCATCAGTGCCATTAAAAGTTTTATCATTTAAGTATCTCTGCATGGAACGAAATAAATAAATAATGCCATCCTTTCAAGGCTTCATTCTATAACTTCTTGTATGCTTGCGATACGTTCCTGCCTTTTCGGAAGCAATACGATAAAATATGTCTGTAATGCGCGTTTTATTCTTCAATTTTAAATTGGGATAAAAACGAAACTAAATAAACAATCGATAAAATTTGCTTACTAATTAAAGGTGGAAGTTCAAACAACAAGGAAACAGTATGAGTTAGGTGGTTTGGTGTAAAAACCGTTTATCGATAAAATCCGCAATCATTTAGTTGCCAACCCAATAATATACTCTTGAATCCCTCTCCGTCTTTTTCTTCTTTTTTTGACGAAGATTTTTTAGGATGAAACGTCGATTGGTGCGTCGCATCGATCTTGCGACGAAAGGGCGGACGAAAGGCGGCGTTATGCTCGTTAAGCGATACTTTTCGGTGGGAGGTTAATTAGGAACGACGAACGGAGAATTTCATTGAACGAAGGAGCTCGTCGAACGTCTCCGCTCATCGGCGGCTAATTAGCTAATTACCCGGTGACCTGCGCCTGGTGGCCTCCTCTGAAGGAGACCTCAATCACGAGCGCTCGCATCAGACATATCGAAATCACTCGTATCGATTGATATCGCGATCCTATTTAATTAACCCTCCGCTGTTCTCGAGTTTATGCATTTGACCTGAAATAAAAATTATATCTCGCTGGTTAGATATCAATTTTCGTGCGCGCCAATTAATCTGCAACTCTTACTTTATCCAGATCTCCATCTAGGTACTTGATTATTACGGTTTTCAGATTCAGTGAACGATTCTGCATCTGTATCTGTTTCAAAATTGAATTATACTGTTTCGCTAAATAATAAAGTAGCATGATGACGCGTACGTTTCGAAAACAAATTAACTTCGATTTGTCCGACTCTCGGATACAAAATTATTAGCATCCGATAGATTTGGTATTGTAGGGATATTGATTGTTGGACAGTTTTGTTATTAAAGATAGTTTACTTCTAAGAATAACCCAGTTGCAGATTAACCCTTTCGCTACGGCCAGCCTCGCCGCAGAGTGTCTTGTGTGGAACGGAGCGCCGTGCCGGAAGTGCAAATATTAAACGCAGATAGTCTTCAGCATTCAAAACCAAGACTTTTGTCTCAGAAACGACTTTTTAACTTTTACAAGCAAAATGATTCATGTTCATAATTTTTCTATGAACAGATTTTTAATTCAATAATACGATTAATATTTTTATATTATACAACAAAATAGTGACTATAATTATAACATAATGTTGACCAATAACCTTTTAATAATCATATTTTGTATGAAACTCCTTGAAACACAGATAAAACTTGACTTTTGGCTCCATTTTTATGGTAGATGATGGGGTGACTATAGTCACACGTCGTGTATAGGTGGCATCTTGTGGCCGGTGACTATAGTCACTCGTAGTAGCAAAAGGGTTAAGACGCTCGAGCACGCACGCAGTTGTAAAGAAAGCCTTATCTTTTAATCACTGCCAATATTCAAATCGCCAGTGACTAAGGACAACAAACACAGTCACACCGTTCAAGAGTCCTTTTCTATTACCCACCTTCCACAGTCCAGACAGTCATTTTCCATAACTCGCCTCTTCCATAGTCCAGAAAACATCCTAGCAAACTAAAGTCACCCATAGAAAAAAAACGTATAAATAACTGAAAATAGCTCCAAAAATCTTCTTGTAATAGTAACCACCGTCCTCTGAAGACGTAATTGTTAATAAATTCATTAAGATTTCGAAGTGTCCTGAATTTTCCCGTGACACAGTCCACCGTCGCCATCTTTTCTTACTCTCCCGTCGATTGTTTATCTTTCATATCTGACCGTTTTCCCTTGATCACAAAATCTCGCTTCCTACAGTACCTGCTGAGGACTAAAACCTCACAATATTTTTCACAGGAAAATTACTCGTCCCGATAACACAGACAAACATCAAACATATCTAAATCCTACAAAATGTATCAAACGCTAACGTGGCAAATTGTACACCTGCATACTCATTAATAAGAAAAAAAAGAAAGAAAACTTGCTTATAAAAACTGTATCTATATAAGATAACTTTATTGTTTTCCCTATGGGATTACAAGAGAGTTCCGTTCCTTTACATCCTCCTTATTTTCTCACCTCGCTTATTCCTTATATAAAAATTTAATGAACAAAAATAAAATACAGCTAAATTAAAATTAACAATAAGTATAAAAAACAAAAAAGAAACTGTATCTATATTTTCCCTTCTTCTTCAATCGCAAGCTAAGCATTGACGTTTCAACGCCAATTTATTTAAAGAATAATCATGGATGCCGCAATTACTGTTTCACGCGACAGACGTAACTCGATTCAAACCATCGAGAAGGAACCGCTTCGCCCGACTAATTCATTCAAATTGCACTCCCACGCGCAGCCTATTTTTCTCCCGACGTCCGGTCCCGCGGAAACGGCCATTGTTTCGGCCCTTCCGCGAACTCGCGGACAGCTTTTCGCCCGAAGATGCTTCGGCCGATAAGCGGTCGGGAGAGAACGGCTTGAAACAGCATGGAAACGAGCATCGAACAGAACGACGTCGTGGGCGTAATAACACGCGTTCCCTCGAAAAAGGTGTTCCGTTCAAAGGATGGGAAGGAGGTGGAGAGGAGAGGATAGAGGCTGGGACCAACGCGATCATGCGAACGGAATAAATTGCAAGTCGCGCGCTCACGTGAACGACTAGGTTCCTGTAATTGTTGCTAACTAATTAATTGACAGTCGCCAGGTAGACTGAGTTAAACGCACAGGTACCGGGGAACGAAGTTCCGGAAAGTTGACTAGGAAATTTGCTACTTTTCCCTCGAAATTCGTCCCTGCAACGGGGTACAGGCTTGCCAGTAGCAAATAGGTAACTCGTGTCGGCGGGACAAGTTGTAATAAACTGAAGGTACTTTGCTTTCGAACGGAAACAGCATACGGTTTCATCGGGTCACCGTCCACCGTGAATTTTCAGCGAGCTTATATTTTTCGCGAAAAATGGAAAGAAGTCGACGTGATTTAATTTAAGAATTTTTCTTAACCCTTTGCGCTCGTATGTCTCAGCGTATGCGACGTCATACATTTTACAAGGGATTATAAAGTATGATTTTGTGTACGTGTATGAACATTACATTTTTTGATTGCTCTACTGGGATGTATTTTAAACAAATTTGTGTCTGTAAAAATAAATATTTTGTTGAATTTTCATCTTTTTTAATTATACTCATGAAATGTTACAGCTAGGTATGCTAATAACGTATTGGAAATGTCTGGTTTCGATTGAATAAAAAAATAAATTCCGAGTTGGAGGTAATTCATGGTCATATTAAATTCGAGTGCAAACGGTTAATACAAGAAAAATTTCTGTTATTCTATTTAAAAGCGACCTCCCACTTTTACCTGCTAAATAAATAAATAAACATTTGCATCGCTCACCAAAGAGAGATTTTTCGAATTCCACCCATCCCGCTTCGCGGCTTCAATTAACATAAAGTACATAAAATACTTGGGAGTTATTGGCAACAAAATTGAAAAATAATTCGGAGCGCAAAGGGTTAACACTATTCCTACCGACACTTCACGTACACCTATTCCTATCGCGACATTCCCACGTAAGACAGACAACACATTTTTCTCAAAAAATAAACAATGAAGAAAGAAGTGAATATTGAAAAATGTATTATACGTATATTTGAGGAAAAGTCTAAAGTTTAAAGGCGATTCAATTACATTGTATCTATGAAATTCTAATCGGAATTTTAAAAATGGTCATTTGACCGGACGTGGTAGGAATAGTGTTAAAAAATGTTATGGACTTTTTTTGAGTTGATGGGATTTATCCATCGATTAGTATTTCTGTATGGATTATGAGGTGGGTATAAGGATAATCACAACACATGTCGGTCTCACAGAACGTGTGACCAAAGAGTAGCGTTTTATTAACACTATTCCTACCGACACTTCACGTATACCTATTTCTATCGCGACATTTCCACGTAAGAGAGACTACACATTTTTTTCAAAAAAATAAACAATGAAGAAAGAAGTGAATATTGAAAAATGTATTATACGTATATTTGAGGAAAACTCTAAAGTTTAATCCTTTGACTACGGCAGACTTTGAGACGCATCGGTCGTACCATACGGTAGGAATTTAGTTACGGCGTACATCGAGAACTTCGGGTGAAATTTTGAGTAGGGATGCATTTTTGTGGAAAAAACTGAATTTCACTATATCAAAACAATATTATTTATTTCTTTGTATTCTGAACCGAATTGCTACTGTAAATATCAGAGTGCCTATAGGAGGTTTCAGTGTCAGAAAGCCAAAAATCGTCGAACGCCTTTAGGCATCCTTAGTCTCAGGCGACCGCAATGAGATAAGTGCCTATAGGCGCTCTCAGTGTCATAAATGCAAAATTTATAAGCGCCTATAGGCGCCCACAGTAGCCTAGGGGTTAAAGGTGATTCAATCACGTTGTATCTATGAAACTCTAATCGAAATTTTAAAAACGGTCATTTGACCGGTCGTGGTAGGAATAGTGTTAAACTACCCAGCCGTCGACGCGAAAAAAGTTCGAGCGCACCTTCAAGCCGCGGAGCAAAACCTCCCCGAGAGGTTTCTCGCCCGGAATCACCTTCGCTCTCGTAGGAATGCTACCGTGCGCGACTCCTCTCTCTCTCTCGTGTCTGCCGGTTCCCCTTCGAGGAACCGCCGCGTCGGGTGCCTCGAAATTGCCGCCGAGACGAGGGCATCGTCGCGATTAGTCGAGAGAGGAGGCCGCTCGCGCGGACCAGCCGAACGCCAGGAATCTCGATCGACCGGGCGAAATTACCGCCGGCTAAACAGGCCTCGGCCGTGTACGAAAGTGTTAACTGGCCCGGCAAGTCCTTCGTTGGCCGCGCCATTTTTTACACACGCCGCACGGCGTGTGCGTGTTCGTGGCGGGGAAAGAAGGGGAACAGGGAGAAGACGAAGGGCGAAGCCGAGAGAAGGAGAGAAGCCGAAGAGGGTGCGGCGAAACCAGCGGCCTCGCGGCCCAAAGAACGCTTCTAGCGCGGCAAATTATTAACAATCAGGCAGGTGTTTGCGCGGTTCTCGCAAGATTTGCTAACGAGCCGGCATTTTCGAGGTGCCGACTCGAGGCATATAATTATATGCTGCTCGCCTCCCCGCCGCGTATGCACGCCTCGACGCCGCGGCCGGCTATCCACAGGGTGTTCCAATTACGTAAATCGATCGCTGGTCAGCCCTGCTGCCTGCTGGAAGATCGCCGCGCGGTTTGGCGCGTTCTTAGGCACCCCGTTTACAGCCAACGCGGCTTGTCTTCGCTGTCGAACTCTTTTCGAATTGCGCTCGCATTTTCCCCGTCATATGTACAGGAAAGGTTATAGATGAAAAAAGGAAAAGAAAGAAGAGTGAATAAAATGATAAATATACGTGTATTTGATAAAACTAAAACGACACAGACGAACACAAAATAACAAACTACGCTTATGCTTCGCAAACTACGCTTATGCTTCGTAAACTACACAGTTCTTCGCTCTACGCTGGCTACTTAGTTTCTCACTTCACCGTTCAATACTTTCCGTCTTCACTGTCTAATACTTTCTGCCTTCACCGTCCAATACTTTCTGCGTCCACACGACAATCGCCCAACTCAAGTACTCCTCCGACCTTTCCAGCCTCGCATCCGCTCGATCGCATTCCTACATATATTCTTTCAAACACTCATTTCCTTCCTTTCCAATTCTAAACGTTTATCACTCGATGCATTCGATGACGTTCACTCAAAATTCCTCAATCGCTCTGTTTTCTTAAGTGCTCATTCTACGTTCACACGGTTATCGCTGAACTCAAGCACTCTTCACATTTTCTTAAACTCGCATCCACTCAATCGAATTCCTACATTATAGACAATCAGATCTGAATCTGTTTTATTGTAAACTCATATATATTTTTCAATTATGTTATCGATTACGTTATCACAAAAAGAGTTATCTTTGCGAGGGAAACATAGATAGTGACGATGAGAATTTTGACAAATAAGTTGGAGTTGTCCGTCGATATTCGCGATTAAAAGTCGGAGCGTTAGGGGCTAATATTTTTGTTCGAAATGTTTCGGTGAATTGATTTGGGGATTATTCGTATTCTTCGCAGACTCAAAGATCTCGCTTCCTGTCGGGACCGCGCCGGGTCCCTGGGAGCGATGTTATCGGGGATCATCGGCTACGTGATGAAATGGACTTCCTTCGTGATCGATGCATGCGATTTCGTCACTTTTTGTTTTGTCCCGCTTACCTTCGAGCCTGAGACGTGCATTGGGTATGTGGCACAGGAACGAAAGTATAGGGGTGTTCGAATGAATCGTTAACACCAGGTTTACGAGACCCGTCAATTTCAGCAAAATTTGCAAAAACAATTACTGTTATCCCTAGCAATTTTTGCTAACTTTTATTGATGGAGCGATGCAAGTATACCCAAAACTGTTTACCTCTTAGTTCTGCAATTTCAAATCACGGCACGTGCTTTAACCCTTTGCACTCGTATGTCTCAGCGTATGCGACATCACAAGTTTTATCGTGGAATTTTCATTTTTTTTTTTAACTACACTCATGAAATGTTACAGCTAAGTATGCTAATAACGTATTGGAAAAGTTTTGTTTTGACTGAATAAAAAAATATATTCCGAGTTGGCGGTAATTCATGGTCATATTAAATTCGATTGCAAAGAGTTAATACATATTAGCATACTATACAGTGGTAGTAGAAAAGAGTTACACGAATTAATATTGCGTTCCAATCTCCCAATGTCTGAGTCACACGTCACTGGTGCTTTCAATAGGCAAGAGATCAAAATCCCAACAAAAAGTAATCGCAAATCCGTAAACAGTAGCAAGAAGCATCTAAAAGATAGCTCAGGATGACCCTGAAATTCCGCTCCATTAGCTTCTAAAACAATCTCCAGTACCGAGAACCGACACCACAGTGGCTGGCGTTCACAGAAGCATCTCAAGGTGCACGTTCATAGATCGTTCCGTCCGCAAATCGTTCTTCTCCACGGCCGCGTGATTACCGCGAGGATTCTCTGCCGCCGCCAGAGCATTTTCTGCGGCCTCGAAACGGCACGAGGGAAACGTGACCGATGCCGTGTCCACCGAAAATTCGCCGACGTTTCCGGGCTACGTGCCGCGACTCCGGGAAACGCGAGGGAAACGGACCCGACGAACGGACCGCGTCCGATTTCGCCACCCTGTAGACGGTGCGGCTGAACGGCCGCGGCGTGAAACCGGTGGGTATGATTACCCACTTTAGTTAACGATCTTCGCAGCCCCGTGGCGGTTCCGAAAGGTCAGAAAGAAAACCGCAAAGAAAGAAGCGAGAAGAATCGAGCGCATCCGGTCTAGCTAACGCAATGTAGATAAAGGGACCATCGATTCTGAGATGTATCGCGAGATTTTGATGCACTGCGACAGACGGATTGTTCGGTGTTCGTTGATTAATAATTGGAAACAAATATTTGTTTTGGTGGATACTGTGACGGTTAGGTTCGATTTGGGTATCAGAGTTTGGCTTAGGTTCAGGTTTAGACATTACAGTTTGGGTTAAGATCAGGTTTAGACATTAGAATTTGGGTTAGGATCAGGTTTAGACATTAGAGTTTGGATTAGGTTCAGGTTTAGACATTAGAGTTTGGGTTAGGTTCAGGTTTAGACATTAGAGTTTGGGTTAGGTTCAGGTTTAGACATTACAGTTTGGGTTAAGATCAGGTTTAGACATTAGAGTTTGGGTTAGGTTCAGCTTTTTGCATTCAAATTTGGGTTAGGTTCGGCTTCTTTTATTCCAGTTTAGGTTCAGGTTCGGATTTTTGCATTACAGTTTGGATTAAACTAAAAACAAAGCAGAAGTTGGAGATGGAATCAAGTAGCTGAGATACTTTCAAATTCGCTCGATTCAATTCGAATGCACTACTCGTAAATGTAGCTACTCGGTTCCATATAGTGGCAAATTTCTTTGATTATACAGGTAGCTTCGAATCTCACAATGAGTTTTCTTAGGGTTTGAAAATTTGCTTTCGAGTACTTTGACATTCAAACAATTAACCATTCGAAACCATCCAGTCAAATCCGCGATATGCATCGTCCCACCTTCAGCAGCAGTACCTGAACGCGTTACCATAAAAATTTTCGAGCGACGAGCGCTACAGCCTGCAAGTTTATATACGGGAGGGTAACTTCCCCAAGCAGGAGTTTGAAGCGCGAAGTGTTCGAGTTCCAGGAGGTCGACGCGGTAAATAACCTGAAGTTTCGCCATTTTTTCACCTGCGTGGTCGGGGGCAAATTGCCGGCTAAAAGTTGACGTTTTAACGCGCTGCTACGTTCACCCTCCATCGGGCGCGAGCAAGAAGTCAAGAGGGCTGCGCCACTCGACCTTCTACCTTTCTCCTTCAATCTCTCCCCGCTGCTGCTGTTTCTCGTCGGCAGAAAGAGGGTTCGATTGAGTGAAAGCGAAAAGAGATCCGTTCGATCGAACGTGCAAAGACAACGGAGTCAGCGGGCCTCGAAAACGGGGAAGATTAACGCGAGAGGCGAAACTAGCATGCAAATCGAATTTCGAGCAAACCAGCCGCACTCCTCGCAAATATTTGAGTTTGCAGTAAATAAGCCGACGAGTTTGCTGCGCTGGAAAACGCGTGACTTGCTGGAGTCGTTTGCAAAAATGCGATCCTTCCTTCTCTTTTCTCGTTTTGATCGATTTGGAGGAAACGGAGACGTTAACGTAGCATCGCCGGTGTTATCGTGAGAAGGCTAATCTCGGTTTCAGAAAGTAACGCTTCGTAAAAGTTTCTAAGAACTTCCTCGTGCTATATAATAATTATAATACTTCAAATAAGAGTGTGGTGAGCGTCGTTGGTTAACGAGTTGTAAGCTCGTTCGATGCAAAAATGTAAAATACACTGTCTTCACCAGAAATTAATCTCGTAGAGCTGACGTTGGAATGGTAGAATTGAGTAAACCTTGTGACTTGATAAAATATACTTTGTTTAAAATTATGAACTCTTGTAACTGACAGAGCTAACGTTCAGTCTTTACGCAATGCGGAGAACAACTGAACTTGCCTATCATTGTCTCGAAAACGAACTGTGTTTTGAGAGTGGAAGGGATGCACTATTTGAAAACTAGGTGGTGAGGTTGGAAAACGTTGATGTGTTGGAAATTTGTTTGCGTACGCGCGTGACGACTTAACCATTTGCACTCGAGAAGCGACCGTTAATCGTTTAATGATACTAACTTCAAAAATTTTCAAATTCGAAATATTTACTATGATTCACGTATATTAAATTTCACTTAGTCTAGTTAAGTCGTATATTAAAATTTACATATATATGACTATTTAACGTCCGGGTCTGAAAATTAGAGAAACTATCATATGCTAGGATTACGATGTCCCATGAGAGGGGATAGCCGAGTGCAAAGAGTTAAAGTGCCCTATGGGTTCTATCTATGGCCTCGCCTAGCTCGATTACCCGGGCCTTTTGAGTCTAAAACCGTCGCTGGCATAATGAGCAATAATTCGTTTGCCACGCAACAGAGTGTATTTTATTTAACACTATTCCTACCGCGACCGGTCAAATGACCGGTTTTAAAATTCCGATTATAATTTCATAGGTACAACGTAATTGAATCGCCTTTAAACTTTAGACTTTTCCTCAAGTATACGTATAATACATTTTTCAATATTCACTTCTTCCTTCATTGTTTATTTTCTGAGAAAATTTTATAGTCTGTCTTACGTGGGAATGTCGGGGTATGAATACGTATACGTGAAGTGTCGGTAGGAATAGTGTTAAGCAATATAAAACCCCATGTCCAGAAACGGGGAACATCTCCAGGATGAAGGGAAAGGTTTGAGTTGTCGCACTAGTGTGTCACTAAAGGGTAAGTGTCGCTATGCAAAAGTCAAACCACGTGCACTTTGCACTACGTCGAACCTTTTGGACTTCGGTGATCGAATTCTAAGGGGCTGTGAAATCTGTCGCGTCGCCGCAACGGTTACTCTGATTGGCGGATTAGATTGCACGTTTGACGACGTATATAACGGGGCGGTGCAATAGTTTACGGGGAAAGAAGAGAGGGGTGGGAAATTGACGATACCGAGATAACGAGTGGCGGTCCCTGTGGAAGGAGTCCCGGCAAAAAGTTGTGAAGTCGCGTAAGATTCCAGCAAAAGTAGCAACTTTTTTATCACGACGGCCTGCTCCCAGGGGGGAGGGGGAGGGGGCGCAAGTTTCGGCGATAAAGAAAAACTCGCTGGCCTGGACGATCGACGCGCGTGGAAAATTCGAGGGTCACTTTTGGCGAGGGAGTGTTATTACGGGACGTCAACCGAGGGAACAAATATGTCGGAAGAAGTAGCTATAGAGAAAGTGTTCTTCGATTCTTTGTTTCGAAGTTGCGAACTTTCATCGAAGCATACAAGGACCACCACGCGTTCTCCACGGTTACCTAGATAAATCGTCAGATTTCACTTACTATGGTACTCTAGTACTTATTTATTTATTTAAATCAGCTATCAGAATTCATATTCTATGGGCTGATATGTTGACACGTAGTCCATTTTTGGCATGATGAGGGCTTTTCCATTGAAAAAACCTTCTAAGCCTCATTTGAGGTCAATTGGCCATTTTCTTTTTAATCTTCTATTATCGTGTTCTTCTGTGAGTGGTATAATTAAAGGATTTTTGAATGTTCACTTAATTTGATGAAGTGTCTTCTACTTCTTTTATGGATGGTGTTAGCGACAAAGGGGATATCGAGATCGTTATGTAGCGTTTCATTACTAACTTACCATGGGGCGTTAGTAATTGCACGGAGTAGCTTAGATTGTGCTCTTTAGTATTTAACGCTATTTCTCTGTCACGAAACAAACAATTGAAATTAAACCAGATTCGACTAAAGACGATCCGACAGAGCCTCAACATAACTGCAATCCTTTCCAAGATTCCAGAACTGGAGTGTGGTGACCTTCCAACCCTTAACCCTAGAATTATCGTCGGTTAGGGTATACTTATTTGCGACAAAGAAATAAAATTGAAAACCGAAAGGAAGTACCTAATATAAGAGAAATAAATTCTAGCAACCATAATAAAAATCATAGTAAATTTTCAAATGTCTAGGCACCACACTATAGTTACCACGTTTCTATGAAAAATTACAAATTGGGTTATTTTGACCCCCTTTGTTGAATTGAAATAACCAAAGTCGCGGAGATGCGCTAAATGCTACACGTATTAGGGATGGGCAGCAAGGGTACTTGGATTAAATAAGAACAACTCGAGGTTCGCTTTCTTTAAATTCCTCTGAATGACTAACCTTTACTCTTTCCTGGTCGTCCTTACACTCACAGGGTCGGGGGTCGGTCCGAAAATTAGCTGCCCCCGACCGTCACACCTTTAGGTGGGGAGGTATAAATTAAATAATGCTTTTTCTCAAATCCAACACCCTTAATAGTTCTACCGACACTTCACGTATACCTATTCTTACCGCGACATTTCCATGTAAACTAGACTGCAAATTTTTCTCAGAAAACAAAACAATGAAAAAGGAAATGAATATTGAAAAACGTATTATACGTATATTTGAGAAACAGTATAAAGTTTGAAGGCGATTCAATTACGTTGTATCTATGAAATTCTAATCGAAATTTTAACACTTTACCGATCGGAAGCCTATTAATCAGCTTTTTGCGTGCTTCGTTTGTAAATTTTATGACGCTCCTTTATACGAAGGCAACATGTTTCAGAGAGATATTATATGCACACTGTAAAGAAATATTAAACTATTAATTAAGCAAAGAAAATTTTCAGTAATAAAATCATTAGCGATGCATCCACGTCACAAAATGAGTCGGTCGGGAGTGTGTATGTTGAACCACTAGCGGTTGATAAAGTGTTAAAAACGGTTGTTTGACCGGTTGTGGTAGGAATAGCGTTAATTATCCATCACCTTCTCGTTTCTCAAAATCCTCGAGACCCAGGATCGTCGAACGATCATCTCGCCCGTAATCATCCATCATTTTCCCATCCAGCCGTCCAAACTCGCGATCGCAAATTCGTCAGCGACTTCCGGTCCTCCTCGTCCCTCCGATGACGTGTCGCGCGGGTTGACACGTGTACACGCGCGAAACCACGCTCGATCTCCGTCGTGTTCCCAGCGAGCGTGCAGGTCCGCGCGACAACGGGTATGCAAAACGCGTGCATGCTCGTAAGCGTGAAATTACACGGCGTGTGTACGCGAGAGTAATCCCAGGGCGTGAGGCCACGGGAACGAGGAGAGGACGCACAGCCAGCCCTGGGTCGAGCCGAAAACCCTTACATTGGAATTTCGTAAATGACGGCGGCGCAATTAGCGTAATAAAGTGGCCGGATGCGAATCGCCTACTCACGCGTGCCAGCTGCCCCCGGGGGCGAGACTACACGCTTTGATCGATCCGCAACCCCTCGTCGCGTGATCGATATCCTTAGGTCGAGGTCGGTTCATGGGGGTAGTTGAAAGAAACGGATTTTTAGGAAACGGAAAGCGAAAGCGCTTCATTCGGAGATGAATACGATTTCTTTGGTGTGCTTTCGATCGCCGGTTCTACCTTAAGCGTGAAGCTACTAGAGTAGAATTTCTTTTAAACGATTATTAGCCATTTCATTCAGAATTCTTCACTTTCCCTATCGCTTCCTTTTTGAGTTAAGCTCAATTTATATTCGTTAAAACATGTTCCATCTATAATGAACCGAAGTTCATCCATACTCAAGCTCCCCATACGATTTCTTTGGTGTTCGATCGCCGGTTCTACCTTAAGCATGAAGCTACTAGAATAAAATTTCTTTTAAACGATTATTAGTCATTTCATTCAGAATTCTTCACTTTCCCTATCGCTTCCCTTTTATGTTAAGGTCAATTTATATTCGTTGAAACACGTTCCATCTACAATGAACCGAAGTTCATCCATACTCAAGCTCCCCATAAGATTTCTTTGGTATTCGATCGCCGGTTCTACCTTAAGCGTGAAGCTACTAAAGTAGAATTTCTTTTAAACGATTATTAGCCATTTCATTCAAAATTCTTCACTTTCCCTATCGCTTCCCTTTTGAGTTAAGGTCAATTTATATTCGTTGAAACACGTTCCATCTACAATGAACCGAAGTGCTCTGCATAATATCTTAAGGTGTTCGAGCCGCTACATTACCTAAAGGGTAGCTTTACTATTTAGTAAAAGATATATTTATCCTTTATCTTTCTTCGTTTCACCAACTAAATTTATTAGAAACGGAACGTGTTCGAACAGATAACATAAATTGATCTTCGCTTGTTCGCAAGTATTTCACAGTGCACCTTTCTGCTCTCGACAACCTCGATCCCGCCGATAGGCTACCAATCTAGATCGATCCGTGTAATCGAACCCATCTAAAGATCCTTATCTCCCTAACCTTCGACGGTTCGTTTACGCGACAACTGGAACGCGGTCCGTTCGACCGAAGTCCCCCTTCCGGTGTTTCATGTGGCTCCGATACGGAGACTTTGAATGATAAACGGGTTGCGTGCCGCGGCCAGACGGCCTAGGTGCAAGCGTGTACATTTATTAGACGAGATTTATGCCGTTAAAGGATCGAATCGGTAAACGGATCGCGAATACCATTGCCGCGGCGCGACGGGGTGGGCTTTGTGAACGGGGAGGAAGGACTTCCGAAGAAAAGCACCGATACCAGTGCTCTGCTCCGTTAATACTTTATGGGGCTGTGCTGTCGCGGGAGCATTTACATCGAATACCACGGTTTCTGCGTTCCTCCGGAAAAGACCTGCACGCAGAAGGTTTTCTTTTTCTTTTTTTTTTTAACAAGCCTTCCGCTGCTGGAGTCGCTGAATCGAGCAACGCGTCGATTCAACGCGCTTCGTTTCTAGGAAACGAGGATTTACGTGCACTTTCGTTGAAGCATTTACATGGCGCACGCGGTGTGAATACTATAATGTAGTCTCAATTTATTTTCACCGTTTTTTATGAACATTTTTAACCCATTAACGTGCACGCTCGAGTTAACCCGAGCGCGCTAAACTGGCCAAACTGTGCCCACTCCAGATAATTCGAGCGACAAAAAAATTTACAATACAATAAGAATTTTGATTATTTTTGTATTTTTTTAATTTTCTTACCAAGACAACGTTCTAAGTTGTGTTTTTTTATATTAAAAAGAAATTGATTTTATTGGGCCGGTTGAATAGTTTATTAAAATCAATGCAAATTTGTTACAATCGCAAAAACCATGTTTGCAGAAAACATTCATTTAATGCTATACTCTGCCATTCATGTTTATCAGAAGAATCAGAAGAATCAAGTTCAAACTAGCTGCACGTTACTATACCGTTTTATAATAGTATTTAATTTTATGAATACACATAAATCAATACAAATTGAACGCAAAAACACACGTTGTCTTGTTTATAAACTGTAGCATATCCTGACATTGCAAAAAAATTTCCAAAAGACAACTTTTTCCAGGATAAATGTATAAAAAGAAGTATGGGTTCACGGAACCTCCCCTTAGGAGTTCGCGTAACAGATCGACGCTCATGAGTCCTATGATTAAGATACCCTAAAACATTCACGCTCACATAAAGCTGTTCATACATGTAATAGCGCAAAACAGAGAATTTATTGAAATCGATACAACGCGTGGAAGGAGAAGGGAGAAAGAAAAAGTGGATTAAAAGTAAACGCGAACGCGTTACGTGTCAATTAAACGATGTTCAGCCGGAACACGGTTTTTGCCCCCCGGCTCACGTGTACGCGTTTGGTAATTAATAGCGTCCCTCGAAACAGCGTTTCGTGTAATTTCATCATTACATCCGACTTGACGCGTTCACGAGCACGGGACAGGTTCAACGGTAATAATTAAAATCTTTCGGATCAACGAATCGCGCGCGGTGGACCGAGCTCCGGACGAGAGCGTCCCGTTTCATCCCCGCGATTCGACAAAACCTTTCACTGAAATTCTGTTACCGATCGTCGACCCCTTCTCTTTGCTCCCGCGACGGCTACCGATCGTGAAACGGAGCGGGATTATCCAGACGAAAGTCCTGGCGTTGACGAAAGTTGAAGATCCCCGCTAAAAAAATCCATCATCCCCATTTGTTGATCGTTTCTAAATTAAACCGTATTGTACCGTGGATAAAATTTACAATGTTTATTATGATCTGACGAATTCTCTGTATAATGATTAAATAAATAAATAAACAGATAAAAATATACAGAATGCGTATAAATAAACACAGAAAATATTTCTTAATGGAATTTCTCATTCCTGCGAAATATACGAAGAAAGTTGTTGTTGTATCGTCTACGTGATTTTCTTCCCTACTTAATCGTTTAATCTTAATCTTATATTATTCGTATAGCGAAGATAATAATTCAGAATGACGCAATAATGATTTTACGGTAATTAAAAAGATTGCGGTACAATAATCAAATTTAAACTGTTCCGGGAAAGCAATTGGGCATTTAGCTTAATCAGGCATTTCCGGCTATTCATAAAAACGTTATCGTTTGAAGTTAATTATCATGGTTGATCAAACAAAAACACGGCCAGACCAAAGGCACGCGGCGCGAACGTACATTCATTTTTTCGTCGACAACCGATCGTCGCCTTTAATCGCCGATCGCCGGAACGATTGACAAATTTTTATCTACGCATTGTTGTGATATCGAAGGTAGCTATTGAATTCCGCATTTTACCCAACAATTCCATCGAACGCGTTGCGGTTATAATTCAATATCTTTAATCGAAACTTTGCAAACGTCAACAAATTCTACGACTTACTTGACTTCTTTTCATCGCTCTTTTTCTTAAGGTTATATAGGATTTTAAATTGGAATTTTAAAAGGAATTCAATGGAATAAATATTGAAGTATAATATATATATATATATAAATATAAAATACATAATATAAAAATAAGAACTTAAAATTTTTGCTGTCTTTATATTTTTTTACCCCAGTTTTCTATGCAACCGGATTTGGATCCAATTGACTGCCAATTATGAGATATCTCGTAGTGTGTGCTGCAAGTTTAGATTGGCTACAGATGGCCATTTGAGTTAGGAATTATTGTAAAGGATGAATGAACAATATATATAATATAGAGAACATATTAAATAAATACCATTACAATATTATATCAGTAACTTAATATTATTATATTCTGTAAAACTTCATGCCTTGTTTAAAATAAAACCGTGGCACCCACGGCAAGACGCGCTAAATTTGCATGACAGTCAATGGGTTAAACATGATCTTATTAGAGCTTTTTCAAGCAACACGTGTGTAACACCTTTGATACTGATTCCTGTGTTATCTGAATTATCGTGCCAACCGTAATTTTCACCCGTAAAACGTGAAATAAATAAATTAATTAATTAAATCTGCTTGGAAAACAGCGAACGCTCTCGCTTGTTCGATCGACGAACGGGTACAGAAAGGGAGGGGAAAAAAGGACGAAGGAATACCGGTGTAATCGCGAGGGGCCACTCACAAAAGGGCCGCGATGCAGCGATTTTCCAGTCGACCGGTTCCACCTTTTGTATTGACTTTCTCCGATCGGGATGCGCCGGAATAAAACCGGAGGAGAGAGCGCTCGATTCCGCTCGACTCCGCGCCGGCCATTATTACAGGCTTTTGGGTCCAATAACTCTTGGCTGCTCACTTGTTGCTGTGGCGTCGCGGTGCCCTTCGCGCCGCGAGCCCGTTCTTTCGCCTCCTCCAACCCCTTTTCGTTCCCTTCGCTCCTCCACGGCGATCCTCTTCATCCCTCTCGTCGCGATTTTTCATCGCCGAACGAGTAGCGGGAGCAACGAATCGATCGGATTCGAGTTGAACGCGAGGAACCGGAAGTTGAACGGTACCAAGTGGAACTCTCCGCGGCGGCCGCTTTAATTTCGCCGCCGTTCGCCGATCGCAAATGGAAGTTTACGAGTGAAGTTGTTGAAGACGAGTTGTATCGAGTACCCTGACGCAATGAACCAAGAATTACCCCGGAATCTTGTCTTTTCGCTTGTATTCCAGTTACAGCTTTGTAAACACGGAGATTTGTACGGATTAATTGAGAAAAATTAGAAAGCTAGAAGATTTTAAAGATACCGGTATCGTATAATTCGAGTTATATTAACCCTTTTCACTAGAAAGGTGACTAGTTGTCTAAACAATTGGTTGTCTAAACAAATAATTGGTTAGTTGTCTAATAATACTAACTTCAAAAATTAAAAACTTCAGAATATTTACTAACATTCGCCTATATTAAACTATATTTAGTTTAGTTAAGTAGTATACTAAAATTTACATGTATCGCTATTTACCCTTTGGGTCTAACTAATACATAAACTAACTAAAGTTTGAAAATTTGCGAAACAATCATTTGGTGACTAACAGTCACCTCTCGAGCGCAAAGGGTTAAATCGATTCAATGCAAAGATGTCGCCGCTCCGTCGAGTCATTATAAAACTCTGTCTAGCTAAGAATTTCGCCGTTTTCACTTCCCTTATTCGAGTCACGAAATTCTGAATCCCCGCGCTTCGAGTTCCCCTCCTCGCTGCTCAGAAATACAGAAATACTTTTCCTCGAAGGGTGAATCGTTTATTTCGCCAACGGATCGACGGGCAACTGCCATGATTCTCCCTAACCGGAAAGAACGAACGTTACCCGACCGCACAATCCGATAGATTCGAATGTTTACAGGGGGAGGGGGTAGGGGCCGCGATTTCCGGTGAAATATTTAACGAGGGGGCGGGCCGCGTCGGCCAGGAATTAATTTTTCAATAGACCCGGTCAGATATCCGCTTCATCTCTGTGAATGCTATCAAAATTCCGGAGCGGCTGCCCGCTCGATACCCACCTCGGTCTCGATATCGCGATCCCGACCGTCCATACAAATCGGATTTTACCAAATTGGAGTACAATTTTCAAGAGACGAGCGCGAACGTTAAAACGCCGGCCGGATGGAAAGTGGAACGGAGACGGAGGCGAGGAAAGCGCGGAAAAACGAGCAGGAAGAGGAGAAAAGACGCCGCTAAGCGAGCCGCGACGGATGATGAAGCGAATCAAGTAACAGCGGTGGCTTACGTGCGACGCAGCCCTAAAGGGCAGACCCGGGTAGCGAGTTTCCTGGAAACGCGTTAGCGACGAAACGTCTGTGCTTCGAATTTTCAAGCGCGCTGAATTACATCCCCGTCACGGAATCAATGGCGGCTGAAATACGTAAGCGACAGAGACGAGGCGGAGGACGATGTTGTTCCGACCGTTTGTCGCTTCGCCCCCGGGGAATTTTAAATTATTCCGATGAACGACGGAAGAAGGGTAACTAGCAGATTGTTAGCCGCCTCGCTGTTGCTCGGGATTAGACGCGGTCGATTCGGAAAATGAATATTTCTGACGTTTCAACGGTGCTGCTGTGTATTGCAGACGCTCAGCTTCTGAAGTATGGAACAGCTGTGGATAAAGGGTTAATTGAAAGACGAAAGTTCATAGAATAGCTACAATTTATTTGTAAACCTAGAATCGCGACTACTAAGAGAAGATCGAACGATTACTCAATTTTATGGCGCATCAAAGCTAGAAACACAAAGATACAATTCTATGTGAACACTTACTGTAGATCTTTGGCACGGAGATTGACACTCAAAAGTGTAGTTAGAGTACGTACGGAATATGTTGATTCAAAATCGAACACACCTTTATGGGAATCACGTACTACAAACATTTTATCAACTTCGATGGGATGCACCTCGTATTATAAAATTACTTATAGTTCTCATCATCCCGCTTGATATCTTGTACCGGAATACAGTCCTACAACCATTTCCACCATGCTTGTGCGGCAACTGAAGAGACCGGAGTCTCGCTGGAACTACTAGGCGAAGGTGACGACGAATCCTCGTCAGAATTCGAACTAGGACTGCTGCTAGCTTCAGGAGAGCTTGGTGGTACGCTACTATTTGCATCAGAAGAGCTGCCACTGTCTTCGCTGGAGGTTGATGGAAGTTCAGTAGAGCTTGGTGGAGCATTACTGCTGTCTACACTAGAGTTTGATGGAAGTTCAGTGGAACTTGGTGGAACACTGCTGCTGCCTTCGCTGGAGCTTGGTGGAACACTGCTGCTGCCTACACTTGAGCTTGGTGGTAATTCAGTGGAACTTGGCGGAGCATTGCTGCTGTCGTCATCGGAACTTGATGGAAGCTCAGTTGAACTTGGTAAAACACTGCTGCTGCCTTCGCTGGAGCTTGGAGGAACGCTGCTGTTACCTACACTGGAGTTTGGTGGTAATTCAGTGGAATTTGGTAAAGCACTGCTGCTGCCTTCGCTGGAACTTGGTGGAACTACAGCGGAACTTGGCGAGACACTATTGCTACTTCCGCTGGAGCTTGGTGGAAGTTCAGTGGAACTTTGTGAAACACTAGTGCTACCTACACTGAAGATTGGTGGAAGTTCTGTAGAAATTGGTAAAACACTACTGCTGCCAGCGTTGGAACTTGGGGGGACTACAGTGGAACTTGGTGGAGCATTGCTGCTGTCTTCGCCAGAGCTTGATGGAAGTTCAGTCGAACTTGGTGGAACACTGCTGCTGCCTACACTTGAGCTTCGTGGTAATTCAGTGGAACTTGGTGGAACATTGCTGCTGTCTTCTCCAGAGCTTGATGGAAGTTCAGTGGAACTTGGTGGAACGCTGCTGCTGCCTTCGCTGGAGCTTGGTGGAACGCTGCTGCTGCCTACACTCGAGCTTGGTGGTAATTCAGTGGAACTTGGTGGAACATTGCTGCTGTCTTCTCCAGAGCTTGGTGGAAGCTCAGTGGAACTTGGTAAAGCACTGCTGCTGCCTTCGCTGGAGCTTGGTGGAACACTGCTACTGCCTTCGCTGGAAGCCGATGGAACTATAGTGGAACTTGGCGGGACACTGTTGCTACCTCCGCTAGAGGTTGATGGAAGTTCAGAGGAACTTGGTGGAACACTGCTGTTGTTGTCGCCAGAGTTTGGTGGAAGTTCAGTGGAACTTGGTTGAATGTTACTGCTGCCTTCAGTGGAACTTGGTGGGACACTGCTGTTGTCTTCGCCTGGTGGAACCCAGCAATGTTCAGTGGAATTGTCCGGAATACTAGTGCTTCCTACACTGAAAATTGGTGGAAGTTCAGTAGAACTTGGTGAAACATTGCTGGTGCCTTCGCTGGAAGTTTGTGGGACACTGCTACTACCTCCGCTGGAGCTTGGTGGAAGTTCAGAAGAACTTGATGGAACATTGCTGTTGTTGTCGCCAGTGTTGGATGATGGTTCAGTGGAACTTGGTGAAACACTACTACTGCTTTGAGTTGATGTTTTTGGGACAATGCTGCTACTGGTAGTGGAGGTTGGTGAAACGCTACTACTGCTTTGAGTTGATGTTGGTGTGACACTGCTGCTACTGGTAGTAGAGGTTGGTGAAACGCTACTACTGCTTTGAGTTGATGTTGATGTGACAGTGCTGCTACTGGTAGTAGAGGTTGGTGAAACACTACTACTGCTTTGAGTTGATGTTGTTGGGACAGTGCTGCTACCAGTAGTAGAGGTTGGTGAAACGCTGCTACTGCTTTGAGTTGATGTCGATGTGACAGTGCTGCTACTGGTAGTAGAGGTTGGTGAAACGCTACTACTGCTTTGAGTTGATGTTGATGTGACAGTGCTGCTACTGGTAGTAGAGGTTGGTGAAACACTACTACTGCTTTGAGTTGATGTTGTTGGGACAGTGCTGCTACCAGTAGTAGAGGTTGGTGAAACGCTGCTACTGCTTTGAGTTGATGTCGATGTGACAGTGCTGCTACTCTGAGTGGTGCTGGTGGTTGGAAGACCAGGCGGCGGTTTATACGGTGTAGCATAGACAACAACTTTTATCAAGAGCCCAAAGCTCGGTCGTCCAATCGCCACTGCGACAATCGATGGTGTCCCGAGGTAACCTTTAACAGGTTTGATCAACACCACTTTCGGATTCAGGTTTATAATACTGATATATGAGATCACATGGTCGGGTGGGGCAGTAGCACCAATAGTAACTGTCTGAGAAACACCGAACACCCGTGGCTAAAACCAAGAAACGAAACATGGGTTGTAATCATTCATTATTAGTATCTCATATTTGAGGACTGCGCATTACAATAGATTACTCACCTTAAAAATTTGTCGATCTTGTATAAGTACATCGTTTAGAAAACGTCTTCCAAGGATCAAATTGTTACCCCATACGCAGGTAACCACTGACAAACAGACGAGTAGGAAAATATAACTACGCATATCGGCCAATATTGTTAATATTCGTTCTGTATGACCGATGACTTAATTCTACCGTGCAACCAGCCACGATAATCATATATAGCTTTCTCTTATCAACAATCGTTGGCGATTCCTCGAAGATTGCCCGTTTACATAGCACGCAGATCACTATCATCGATGATGTTGGTGACAACAACTTATGTAATGATATTTGCCATACGCTTTTTTACGTATCGCCTCACGAAGGTAACTAAAACCTATTCTTGACGGTACACATCCTTCCTCATGCGTTCTTCGTTATTGTCCTTGAACAATAACAGATAATAACGATAACGATTTTCCAAGAACGCAGTGGTAGTTTATCCCTTCAACTGAATTCTTTGAACTGCTCCTGTAGAAAAGCTTCTCGCCAACCCACTTCTTCAAATATAGCTAAATTCTGTGTTTCTTGTTTTTCAATGTTTTCGTTCGAAAATTCTCCGAATGAAAAGGTGACGAAATACTGCATATGCAGTATTCCAATAACAGTCAGACCTGTTATCTTCCAAGACGACCATGAAGACTCAGTCTTCTCGGTACCGTTCACTGTCAGCTCGTTGGGAGTCTGATAATTCGAGATACAATTGATAACCGATCGCTACGGTTGTTGCAGCGAACCAAAAGGCCGCGGCTAAGGTTGCAACGTCGAACGATAACAATACAATGTGGATTCCACTTATCGTGTCTTAGAAACACCGAGAAATTAATGCAATGGCTTTGATACAGTGGAATATTTCACGTGATCGGATGTATAAGTACAAAAAATCGCTCGATCAACGCGTAAGCCGATCGACCTCCGATACCACGACAGTTGCACATTTTATCGTTCCACTGTGCGACGGCCTAGTGACCTCGACAATTATCAATAAAGACAAGACTCGCAAAAATATCATCTTCCGTAAAGGAAATTCATCGGTCAAGTGGTTTGCATT
>JAOPTO010002473.1:359057-385129 GCA_033822845.1 Tetrapedia diversipes | reverse complement strand
ATATATTTATTAATGAAGTATATCGGTGGTCTATATGACTGGTGCACAATACAAATAGCGATGGACTGACTAAATGCGGCGACAGCGCAAACATTTTAACGTGGCTACTCCCTAAATCATTTCAGTATGGAGAGTTTTCAGGTAAAAATAATTTTCCTATACCTCAACAAGACTGAACATTTAAATTATGCGATATCCGTTTTTGTTTGGTCAATGCTTCAAGGAAAAGAATATAATACTTAAAAACATTAATGTAATTTATTAAAACAAGATAAGCAAAGGTGAGGTTTCTGTGTACATTACCAGACATTTGTTTATACTCTGACCCGCCTGACGATTAACTGTGGCTTGAACGGAACGGCACAGAAATTCGGCGTGGCGCTTAACGTGTTAATAATCAACCAGCGCGTTTTTCCTTTCAGACCCCACAATAATTTCTCAATAGAATGTAAGAGGAAAGCCGTAATACAGTAATGCAGTGTTTCCTAACGTGGGGCCCACGCCCCATAGGGGGGCAATTCGAAAATGGACTCTATACATAGTAGGACTCTGTACATACATTTCATATATATCTATATATACAATATGTTTTGAAATTTTACTTACTGTGTTTTGTTAACAATTTCATAGTGATTTCTTCCTAAAACCTATCATCTATGTTTATTAAGTGAACAAATCAATTTTTTAATGTTAAAAATTATATATGTTACATAGGGGAGGGGGGGCATACAAACTTTAGAAAGGTTAAGGTGGGGTATGGCACAAAAAAGGTTGGGAAACACTGCAGTAACGTGAATGTGTTCTGCCCGATGTCTGGAACGAAACTAGAGAGTCGAAGAAAAAAGGACGGTTAGTCCGTTGCAGCCCTTAAAACTGTTTATATTGGCCCCACCAACGCCAAGGGTTCCAAACATCGGAGACGCGACACAACAATGTATATCACTGTTCTTCAACACACCGTTAATCGCGCCGCAGCGCGTGAGCGACGAATTAAGAAAATAGGCTGCGTGCAACACGAACTGCAAATAAATCATGGCCTGCGTCTCGTTAAAAGTTCCCCGTGAATACCGGCGCGCGTTGGCTAGGTTAATTGCTTCGGCGTGGAAATCCCATCGAACGTCGAGCGAAAGGTTAAGCGCGCGGATGATAAATCATAGCGAAAGAGGGTTAAGAGGGAGGGAAACGGGCAAAAGGCGGAAATGGATTTTTTTGCACGCGGAACATTTCCCAGCCTAGCCGGGACGGAATGCTAGCTCACGCATGTTCGCGGGCGAACGTGCATGAATATTCATGGGGTTGCTGGCGCAGGGTAGGACGAACGGCGACGGCGGGGAAGCGAAAGGGTTGGTCGGAGGAGTCCTGGCTTAGAAAATGCTTCAGAAGCTACCGTGTCGGCCATTTTCGTATCCTCGCCTACTTAGCCCCCCTTCCTTCTCTTCCGCTACTTCTACACGCGTCTCGTTTTTCTGTAGCATTTCTCCCCTGTTCTCGCGATTCCAGCGAGACCCTTTTAATTTTTGTTACGGCCGCCGCCACTGCTCGCCTTTTTAACGACGGCGATTGTTACCGGCCGTAATACAGCCGCGCCATGTGTTTCTTTTTCCCGGAAACAGGCTCGCAGTTTCATCCCATGTGCCCCTGAGCACCCTTTTGCTTTCGTCTGACCTTCTGTAGGTTTCTACGGAAATGGCCACGGTAGCGAGCAGAGAAGGATGATCTACGAGTCTTCGCCTAGTTTAATAATTATTATAGAAAGCAAGTTGAGACCTAGCTTTGTTGTAAATAAGACCCCATTAACTATTCGTTGCTTGCCTCTGTTAAACTTCAGGTAAGACTGGTAAGATAATTGGGCAGAAGACGCGAAAGAAACACCAAAAAAGAGGGAATTTCATGCAACGGGCGCGACCTACTTCTATTATAATTTTTTTTGATAGTTACATATATTTGGTGTTGAACAAATCATAATTGCGAATCCAGTACTACCTATACAATAGCGGACGAAAATTTAAAACGTAAGAATAATGTAGAATACAGTTTCATAGTCTGCAAATATTGTCTGTACATTCATTTTTACTGTTAATATGGTAGAACACTATTTACTGATTAGCACAGAATGTAAATTTTGTTTACCATGCTATTCCTTATAAACTAGCTAGTTTAATTTCGTTGACTCTTTGATCTTAAACTTTTGTCCGCTACTGTAATTATTTGTAACTGGTTGATTTCTGTAACAAGAGATAAACACCTTGCAGTACAATTTTCTGAATTGGCTGTAAAGAATAGACGTTGTACTAAGTAAGCGATGACCCTTGTCCTCTGTCTAATTTACTTTTTCATAACCTGAACTCTTCCATGCCTGTCTCCCTTCCCTTTCTTCCTTTTTCCTCATTGTCTATTTAACCCTTTGACTGCCACGCCGAAGTCACATATTCCGCTCAGGACGCCATGGGAGTACACCGCCAGATGCAACATTTCATACAAATTAATCTTTCATTTTCGATGTTCTAACAAAAATTTATGATCGTTCAATGTGACATTTTTTACTTCAAAGTATCCTCTAATTAGCGATAATGTTCAAAATACACTAACTGTCAATTTTTATTCAACTCTTACAATTGTAAGCAGTTGAAGTCTTCCGGTCACCACTGATCAGCGTGACGGCATAGAAGAAACCGTGGCTGGTCATATATACAGGGTGTTCGGACAGCCCTGGGCTTAAATTGAAAGAGTAACTCCCTGAGACATTCTAAGAAGAAAATCAAGAGTAACGATTTTGCGTTTGAGGCTTTGTTTACGAGTTATAACTAGTTAAAGATATCGTTTAATCCAGACCGTTCGACGCTTGAGCATCACTGTAGACTCAGCGACGTTACCGACCGAGTTGCCTCGGTTACCCGCTCTCAAGCGTCGAACGGTCCGGATTAAACGATATCTTTAACTAGTTGTAACTCGTAAACAAAGCCTCAAACGCAAAATCGTTACTCTTGATTTTCGTCTTAGAATGTCTCAGGGAGTTACTCTTTCAATTTAAGTCCAGGAAATATACACCCTGTATAGGAAATTTCTTACTTTTGATTTAGTAGAGCGGATGGTAGGGTTCAGGTGTGGGTAAAACAAAGTGAAGTTCTTAGATAATATATATTCATAGGAAAGTTCTACTTTTATTTATTTTATAGAGTGAAATGATAAGGTTCAGGTGTAAATAAAATAAAGTAAAGTGCTTAGAATATTATTAATATATATTTAAAATAGTTTAATAATAACAGTTTAAACGACTTTTCAACTTAACACAACTTCAACGTTCTTGCTTCTTTCAAAATCACATTCTTTCTGCCACGCGCTTGCATTTTCCCCGCCATATATTCTTCCAAACACTCGTTTCCTTTCTTTCTGATTGTCAATCTTTCTCACTCAATGTGTTCACCCAAAATTCCTCAATCACAACGTTTCCTCAAGTGCTCATCTTTTGCGCCTCAGAAACTCTTTAGTCCAAATATTCAACGTTCACACGGCTATCGCTCGACTTAAGCAATCTTCACATTTTCCTAAACTCGCATCTATTCAATCACATTCCTGCAGTACCTATAGGATTTTTTTTTAGTTTAGAGAGATGGTAGGATTCAGGTGTACGAGTAACAAAATAAAGTCCTTAAATATATTTAAAATAGTTTAATAGTAACACTGGTTTAACAACTTCTCAACTTAACAACTTCGACGTTCTTGCTCCTCTCACAATTATGTTCTTCCTGCTTCGTACCCGTATTTTCCCCGTTATATATTCTTCCAAACACTCGTTTCCTTTCTTTTTAATTATCAACATCGATACATTCGGTAACGTTCACCAAAAATTCCTCAAGTTCTCATCTTTCACGTCTTAGAAACACTCTAGTTCAAATATTCTACGTTCACATGACCGTCGCTCAATTTAAGCACTCTTCACATTTTCCCAGAATCTTGCCCACTGAATTGCATTCTTACATATACGACCAACGTGGCAATCAAAGTGTTAACCTATCTCTCTCTCGTCTCTTAGCTTCTCAGCTGCACGCGTAAAGCACGGTCTGGTTGCACGAAATCTATTCATAAGGTATTATACAAGGTGCTTTCCTGGCGCAATTATCTGGGCCAATCGCGGCCGGCAAATGGAGCGTTCTGTTTCCGGGGCGAAGACACCGACTCTGTCGATGCTCTGCTTAACGGAAGAAACTTTTCCAGGCTGGCGCTTCCCGAGCTTGTTGAGAAACCGCCAATGAGGTCTCTTTGGTGTGTCGTGCCTCAGAAAAGGCTGTATCCGGTAAATATCGGGTCAAGTAAAAGTTTTTAGGAGTCCTCGAGCATCGGTGTTTTATACACAACTTGTCGAAAGTTTTAGCTCACCTATTCCATTCGTATTCCACTCACACTATTGTCGATAAGTGTTTGAGTATGTAACAAATTCGGATAAATAACGTATTGGTGTCATAATAGTGTAACATATGTATGTTATAAAAATAAAATTTATTATTACTGGTTAAGAAGGGAAAATGATTACAATACTGTGTATAATTTTAATTCTTAGTTATTGTCGATAAGTGTTTGAGTATGTAACAAATTCGGATAAATAACGTATTGGTGTCACAATAGTGTAACATATGTAGTGTTATAAAAATAAAATTTATTATTATTGATTAAAAAGGGAAAATGTTTACAATACTGTGTATAATTTTAACTCTTAGTACAACTCTGCTACACGCTCCAATGTTTCGTTTAACTCTTCTCCTTTTCACCAGAGAAAAACTGTTGCTTGCCCTTGGCCTTTTTCCCACCACGCACTTCAGAAAAATCCTTCGAATATTTGGGCATTTTCCGAGGGCCTCGTGCGCCACCAAGAGTTTTCCCCCAGCGGGCTTGCTATTTCCCCCCTAACTATCTCTTAAAATCTAAAATTAACTACGATACTACACATATTTTCCTACATGAACTTAATGTTGCTGGAAAACTTTGATATTATAAAAGATTTAGGATGTATAGTGTAAACAGTATAATGTGTACAAGCAAATAACTTGTATTAAACACGTCGTTTTGATACATTTATATTTCATTGAAACAGAATATCGTTAATTATTAATTACATTGGTTAATAAAAAAGACAAGTGATTTTAGAAATAGATACTTATTAGGAAAACAGCTGTATCGCTTACAGTTAGATTTCATAGAAAGTATTATTCGACTGTTTGATTAATTTTGTAAAGCATACAGTTAATACAGTCGCCTAAAGCTTAATCTATTCATTAACTTTGTTATGTATAGTAATTCCGTCAATATTGTTTACCACGAGATGTTGCTTATATTTATTGCTCATCAGCAGTATACCATTTGTAAAAACAATCTAATAAGTTAGTAATGAAAATTGTAGTTTGTAAGAAACGTAAGTGATATTTGAAAATATATAAATATTGGAATACTTTTGGACGCTATTGTAAATATGAAATACAGGAAGTAATATCTCACTATATTTTAGTCTTTGCGAAATTTTTGAATAATTTTATCCTTTTAAATACACACCACCCTTCTTAACCAATCATAGTTAATTAATTTTAGCAACTTTAATTTATAGCAACTACCACTGTTTATAAATCTTTACGATAACAACACAATGACTTCAATATTCAGAGTTCAGTTTTCTTCAATTTGGTTTATGACATTCTACAAACCAAATCTCTGTTTTTCGAGCGTACTGCGTACCTCTGGTACGAGGTTAAATTAAAAGAGTCGGCAGAAAGTCAGCAATTTCGATTGCGATGGCCCAGAGCCAAGCAATATGCAACGTTTTTTAAAGGATATTTCATCTACTGCAATTTATTTTGACAACTTTCGCGTCTACGTATGATTTTTGTCGTGTACGCGTTTTCCACCGACGATGTCCGTATGGTTAAACTCGTATGTCGCATGCCGAATTAACCTTGTGCGACTAGTTTTAGTTTCAAAAAGTAAGTGGACTGTATTGAATAAGGTCGATGTAGTAACTAAAGCAAAAATAATCTTTATTAATTCCAAAAAGGTCGTGTATTTCCTGCTACAATGCTAACTAAAGGTAACGAATGATAGTGACGAAACGGTAGTTAATGGTAATGAATGTTTTTCTTGCAAGCGTTAATAATATATATACTTTTGGTTGGGCGGTTATGATTCACTGATTATTTTTGGAATGGGAAGCAGGTGATTCGGGATTGTACCTTGAGAAAATCCAAGAAACCAGGGGGCCACCGAAAATCCTGTTGCTCGGACTGTATGGTCGCGGCGCATATTAAAAAATGGACGGCCTGATGCTGAGGAGCCATTATGAATAAAATTGTTGCGTTCTAAATTAGGGTAGAAGTATATATATATATATGTAAGAGAAGTACGCTGTCTTCACTTATAGATATCGATATAGATATAGATATAGAAGGAGCTATAGTTAGATGACATACGTGCTGAATAAGATTAGGTTACGGAAAGATAATTATAATTTATAATACAAAGGAGACAGAGACTTATAAACGTTGTAGGATAATAAAATAGAGAATAGACTTTAATTGTCGTTTCTCTTTTTACAGGTAAATGTATATATTGTAAATAATTTAACGATTAAGAAAATAAAATTAAACTCTTTTTACAGAGCAACACATTGTAATTTATTCTCTTATTGAAAATTCTCAACGATATTAATTACCTTATATATATAATGACAACTCTATACCTGTGTGAGATTTGGTATGAGAGAGAGAAGGAGAGGGAGAGAGAGAGAGAAAGTGAATGGTAGAGTGAGAGAGAAAAAGAAAGAGAGTGAGTGAGTGAGTGAGAGTGTGTGTGCGAGTGTGTGTGTGAGAGAGAGAGAGAGCGAATTAGGAGTAGAAAGTGAAACGTGGAAGAGAGATACAAAAGAAGGTGATAGGAGGAGAGCGTTCGTGTTGTGTGTAACGGGAGATTCGAGAACGCCCATGAGAGAAAGTACATGTGCTATTAACACTTTATCGACCGGAAGCCTATTAATCGGCTTTTACATGCTTACAATTAGTCTGTAAATTTTGTAATGTTTCCTTACACGAAGATGACTGTTTCGAGCGATATAGTATGTATACTATAATATATCAATTACTCGAAGAAAATCATTGTGATCAATTCACTAGCAACGCATCCGCGCCAAAATGAGCCGATCAGGAGTGCGTGTGCAATTAGTTACGCGGCCGATAAAGTATTAACAGATTTATTATTAAACTATATTTTACACTGAAACTCGGCATTTTTACTACCCACAATACCTACCTAAGCGTCCTCGGTAGAAGTGAAGTGCTGACCAGCCCTCCATTCCTACAACACCTTTAAACAACGGTGATTGGTTAGGGCTAGCCGTCACTTTTAGTACAAATACCAGGCAATCGCAAGCACTGTAAGATAAGCACGGATATAAGCGAAGGGAGAGTACAAGCCTATACATTAAACTAAACAAATCAATTCTGCTTTTCCAATTTTTACATCTGAACAACTCCCGATTGCAACATTATCAACCTTATCAAGAGCAAATTTTTTCGCTACACAAAGCGATTACAATAAAGTCGAGTAGTTTTTCAAAAGCAACGCACCGTTCTCGCAGCTAAACCGACATATGAAACAAAAATTGTCGGCTAAATTGTTGGGGAATTTGACGACCAGACAAATTTCGTTTAATGACGATTCCTGACCTTCGTTTCTATTGGAAAAAAAGGTTTGCAACGCGACAATTTTCGCTATACGAAATTTATTCGTTTCGCTTAAAATAAGTTTTGACCGCACACAAATACCTACATATGTAGTTCGCATTGCGTTCTCTGAATTCGAAATCACAATTTGGCGTGCATCAATCCAAACTTGAACGGATAATTGATTGATAATGTATTTACAGGTTTTCAGATTAATTGACGATCCATTAAACCGTCGACATCGGTGTTCCGCTCGCGTTGCATTATAAAAATACGTGAGCCGTTGCACGTTCGGTCAATCTGCCAAGGATATGAATAAATCCTCGTTACTTTTATCGCGTCCCGGTGTGCTCGTTAAAAGTGGAAGCGAATCGCGAAACAACAGATAGCAAATAAACGCGGGACGGACCTTTAGAATTTCGATAGTTGTTGCCCGTTGTCGATGAACAACCAGCCTGCGCTGTTTCCTCTGTAATTACACTTCTCTGGCATTGAGACTCGCATTAACGCGAAGAATAGCCCGCGACAAGCTTTGAAGAGACTCGCGAAAGAAATTGGGAACCGCAACAAGTTGCACTCGAGAACGCAAACAACCGTTGAACGCGGCCGTGTTTGCATGTTGAACGAGAGCGAGGATCCTGCTGCAAGGAACACCAGACAGCCGCACTTTCTTTAAGAATGTCCCTCTTGTTTGCTCGTGAACCAGGAAAATAATGCTTGTGCGCTAGACGACGCGGATTACGAACGCTGAATTATAAAATGAACGCTCGATTGGGTTTCGGATTCCGTCGACCTTCGATTGCCACTCGAATCGGTAATGGTTTCATGAGCATGACGGTTGGTAATATTGAAATTATTTGCACTGGATATTCGAAACGGAATGCCAATATATATATATATATATATGCCGACCAACTATTCATCAAACAATTAAACAACATTTAAGCAAATTCGTTGTTCGATCGTTTTCCGATATTCCTTTAACCGTTTTAATTAAATAAACACTGCGATGAAGAACTATGTATTTGTTTAATTTCGCGAGTCACTGTATTCGTAAAATTTGTAACGTTGTTAACGCAGAAATGTAAACAATGTAAGATACCGTCGAAAGGTATCAAAAATCAGAAGGTGGATAAATTTCTACATAATTTCAATAATAAGCGAAATGATAACGTATACAAGGTGCATAATTAAATTTTACATATTGTAGGTAGTACTGAGAATGGACTGCCAGGCAAATAAGCATCGGTATTGATGAATTTTTGCTTGATAACAAGAATCATAAATTGTAAATACGTTCACGAGATGTGTGCTGCGTACAAATATCTCAATAATACATTCCCTTAGAACAAAGTGGAACCATTCCGGTGCAACGATTCAGAACTTATGGATTACCTTTTGCTTATTAAAATCAAGCAAATTATATTTGCTAACGGCCGCGGACGAGCCCCGACAAGCATGAAATTAATAATCGTGTAGACAAATCGAAATTCTATACTCCCAAGCTATATTAAACTCGTATTAATTATTACCTACAAACAGGTAATCATAAAATCGTAATTACAAATTACAAAACTGTCGTTGTATCTGCGCGAACAAAACCTCCCGATTTTGAGCTTCGAATATCGTGCACCGAACTATTCGATAAGTGCACGAACAAAAAATACAGTAGCAGACAAAAGTTTAAGACGACAGGACAATGTAGAACATAGTTTTATGGTATGCAAATATTGTCTGTCCATTCATTCTTTTTTTGCTATTATGGTAGAACACTATTTATTGATTAGCACAGAATGCAAATTTTGTTTATCATGATATTCCTAATGAATTTTATAGTTTGCAAATATTGTTCGTATACTTATTTTTATCGTCATTACGGTGGAACACTATTTATTGATTAGCATAGAATACGATTTTCATTTATCGTGCTATTTCTTATGTTAACAATTTAACACTAGATTTACGGTATTGTTAACTCAATTTGACGGGTTTTGGACTTCACGAGTAAAATTTGCAAATAATTATTCCTAGCAATTTTTGCTGAGTTTTATTGATGGAGCGATACAAATATACCTAAATCTATTTCCCTCTCAGTTCTGCAATTTCAAATTCTTTTTGGTGTATACCTATTTCTTGATATATAAATATTAGAAATTAGATTAATATTTAGATTTAATATTAGATTTAATATTAGAAATAGAATATGTATAAGAAATGTCCGTAAATCTAGTGTTAAGAATGGTCCGGATTGCCCTGGTGTTCGACAGCTGCGTCGTCCGGACAAAGACCAGGTTTGCGAGGCGTGTGTGATTTTAGTAATTTTTGGAAATAGAGAAAAACCGTTCGGCTAAGCAGTTGAAGAAACGGCTATGTAATTTGTAAATGTAAATGATCGTATCGTAAACCTGGTCACCGAAGCAAGTGTAGGTGGCCCATGTCCTGGATGCAGAATCGTCACAGGGGTTTGCACGGAGGGGTGATGTAGGGGGTGTGCAATTTCCTGAAAGAGCTGATTAGCGGAGGCGAGAGTCGCCTATTGGCCAAAAACTAAATAAATGAGAAACCTCGCCAGAGGTATTAGATTTAGAGAGTATCAGAGAGAATTAGAGAGTAGATTCAGACTCCGTAGCGTGTAACTTCGATTGATATACTGTTGTAATTGATAACTCCCAGGTTATTAGTTAAAAGTGTATTAAAAATAAAAGTACAAATTGTAATATATGTTTAATAGAAAAATTAGGTAAAATAGGTAAAAAAAAATTAGGTAAACTTTATACAAATTCACGAAATAATTCAACATGTGCAAACATACACATTTTTAATAAAAAAAAAAAACACAAACAATTTATATTTATAATTAAATAATAATAATAAAAAAGCAAATAGTAAATGTTAAAATTATTTCTAAATTTGATATTTTTTGTTTGTGTGATAATTATTGAAACAATCACTTAGACGTAATGGTACTTGTCAAGTTTAACACATAAAATATACAGGTCTTCTAATTTTATTCGCATTGCAAACACGACAATACCTCCGTACACATCTTTTCATAACTGATATTTTAACTAATTCATATTATATTCCTCCGGCTAACATGAACTAAATACTGCTAAAAAAAGGAAAACATTTGCAACAGAGTGTTACCAGCTAATAACCCTCGACGATAGCATCACACACGTGTTGTGCGAGGGGTTACTAACAGTTGTTCCGGATATCACACACACGCTGTGCGAGCAGCCATTAAAGTGTTAATTAATTTATTTGTTTTCTTTGACCCTTTGGCCTTAAACTTTAGTCCGCAAATTGTAGATTTGAAAGTGTATTAACGGCACCCTCTCCGACGGATAATTACCGATTCCGTGTCCCGGCGAGGCAGCGGTCGCACATGACGATAAGAACATGGTCGCGCATGGAGAGAGCGCCGGGGGACGAGGGACGAATCAAAGCTCGGCTATCGAGCGGAAATTCCACGGCGCGGAAAGGTGAAGACTAGGGGGTGCAACGAGAGCGGCGAGAGGTAAATTCCCCTTTCGGTTAAAATTCACGGTACGAACCAGCCGACCACCCCCGCTCGCCCTTCCGCCCTCTTGGCCGACGAGCGCTCGGTGTGCATGCTCGGCTGACCACACTGTCGCTGTTAGTAATCCGTAGGATCGGCTTGCTGTCGCGTGCCCGGAAATTATAATTCGTACACGCTTCCAGTTTGTAGAGCCAGAGGATTCGACGGGGATCACCGCCGGCAGCTTCTCCACCACGTGACACTATCGACTTCTCCTCCTTCCTCTCCGCGCTTTTTTCCTCTTTCATCGTTATTCCGCTGGCAATTAACACTTTACCGAACGGAAGCCTATTAATCGGCTTTTACATGTGTAGTGTCTTTATTCGTGTTACAATACACGATTTGGTTTCATGGACTGACTAACTGACTGACGGATTAACTGTCTCAGTGATTGACTAACTGAGTGTCTGACTGTGATGACTACCTGTGTGACTGTGATGAGTGATTGACTGTTTGTGGCGCGCCCAGGGAAGTTTTGCTTTTATATTCCCTGGACGCGTCGGCAAATGTAGAAACAAACCCATAAATCTTGGAATCTTTTTATAAGCTAAACTTCAGGGCTAAATACTTTTGTTATTGATAGAGATGGAACACTGAGTGTGAGTGTGTGTGTGTGTGTATGATTGAAAGAAGGGGAAATGCAAAAAACAATTAAACAGCGTGGTTGTACCGCACATGTTTCGGCAACCATAGTTCACCCTGATCCGCGCATACGAACAGACATATTGAATTTTAGAATAGTTAATCAAATTGTATTTAGAATAGTTATAGAATGTATTATTATTATTATTAAACGTTAAAAAACCCAACAGTTATATTGCACCCTTGCTTTCAAAGTGACATAATTTAAAAACATTATTTAAAAAAGAAAAATTGCAAAGAGCTGTTTTTGAATACAATAATAGATGATAACTGTAGAATCTTTATTTGTAGGAAGTACGTCTGCCCCTAAATTTGCCGGTCGCAACAAGTTTACCAAAAACAATTGACTATCGACACGGCGGCGAGCCGTGTCATCTTTGTAACGGCTATTTTACGGAAAAATACAATGTATCTCCAACGGTCATTCCGTGGAAAAATCCTACAAATATTTATAACTTTATGAGGGCGCTGTCGTTAATATTTATATTTGGCCCGATGATCGTATTACGGGCTATGCCCGTAATATTTACGTTTGGTTCGATCATCTACTACGGGCGTAGCCCGTAGTTGTAAATTAAGGGTTTAAGCGTTTCGCTGCTGATTGTATTTAGAGGTCTCATTTGGTGTTGCATTTATCAATATTTTTGGGACTGTTCAGACGTTAGCGGTTGAACAGATTGCTGTTCTCTCGGGCAGTTCAGTTGTGGCTATTTTTTATTACTTAGGCTGAAAAGGGTGGTCGTTACAGGGTGTGGGCCCAAAAACTGACTATCCTTAGATTTCTTATCCTTCTATCTCCACTTCCTACAATCTGAACTTCCCTTTCTACCCCTAAACATTTTCCCACTTTTTTCTTGGATTCTCTAGAACGACAGTAACTATCGATTAGAACGATGGTAACCTTCATACCTTCAATCGAGAATATACTTAGCGACCACACGGACATCATAGTGAATAATCAAGACACATTTTTATCATTCTGACGCCGCTTCCTGCATTCGATATCCAATTAAAGTTGAATAAATCTCATATGAGATGTCCCACTTCAGCACCTTAAAGATTTGAACGGCCCTTTGTCGTATACAAGCACAATAGGCAACCAAATTTTAAGGAAGTATAATATAAATAAGCGTTTCAAATAAAGAAAGAAATAAAAGTAAAATTGTTTTGAATTTGAATATTAACTTTATATTATATTACACAAATTTGGCGAAGTTAATGAATGAAATTTTCTAATTGCCTTCCAAACGTTGGTTTAGAATAAATTACTGACGCCTTCCAGCTTTGAGCATTTACTATTCTTATGCTCTTAATTGTCATTAAAGTGTTTAATCTTTGTACTGAAAGTTGAATAGAAAATACGATTTCATCTGAAAGTTTTCTTTAATACAGTGCAATATAGGGTTTTGATGACTTCTATGTACTTTCTGCAGTACACGAGTGTTTGTTTCCTGTCACCCATGTTATACGTTAGACTTCATAAAAATAATAATAGGCTTAACATAAAATTGAAAGAATAAAACGAGCTTATCGACAATCAGTTCTTTAATTCTTTTCATTCAAAATTTATCGAATCTTTTAGTGGAAAGAAAACATATCTAAATGAAAAGTGACTGAGAAACCCAGGTAGGGTTAAAATTTACATGGGATTACAGGAGAAGTTTAGAGAATAGCAAGATAGCTTACACAGGGTGGGCCAATAGCTTTAACCACCTCGAATGTCTTCGTTATCTTTAGAGATACGGAGGAACTTGGTTTACAAAATTCGCGTGATACGAATGGGGCTATAATATCAGAGTAACAACCTTTCGTAGATTAAACATATATTTAATGAACGAAATACGTTTTCTTTATATTTAAATTACTTGCAATCACTTGCAGTGATCGTTTTTAATTTCCAAACCTTATTTTCTTCTAAAATATCTGAAAAAGAAATCTTAAATCTTTCCGATAGATACGTTAATACAAGCAATATCGATAAAATGTTACGTTCATGGGAAACAACTCGTATACGTGTGACTACCATAATCAATCTTATGAGTCAGCACTTGATTCTAATAATACAAGCCGCGTTATCGTCGCAAGAAAGAAAAAAATAATAATTCTCATGTTACTGGTAGGAAATTTCTCACCCACCCTGACACAAGAATTTACGGTTGAACCTTGTGATAATAATTTTTTTCACGTTCCTCGATGTATTCTCAAATCCAGTTCCACCTCCCGTTTGCATCGTCCACCAGTAAAGGTCAAGCTTCTCGATTCATCGAAATTCAGGAGATTTTTCAAGAAGCCCGTTTCATATTCACGCTACATACGTAATGCACGTGTAGCTGTAGCGGAATTCTATGCGAACGGGAACTCGCTCGACTAAGGCACATCAAAGGGTGAACTTTATCTCACGGCGTCCGTCGCGGAGGAGCTTCGGATAATACATGTCGGACAATCGAGACTCTACAATGCGCAGGCGAGCTCCGACACCTTTAAATTCACGCTCTGGTATTTCCTGTGACGTGTTTGTCGTCTGATCTCTCGCCGGGGAACTTTATTATTGCATCCTTCCTCGACTATTCCGGCGACAATTTTTATGTGAACTTTGTCAGAAATTGACAATAGATATAGCTATTGCTGGAACGTGGAGACCAGCTTTTGCCTGATTCCCGAGCATCTTGGTTTTATAGTCACTTCAACCCTTTCCTTACGGCGATTCGGTTCGTCGTAGTGCTACTCCTGTACGGAACTCTCCACTGAAAGTGTACACATTACGCATGGACAGTGTCGGGGCCGCTGCAAGGCCCAACGGCCGTCATTTATGGAGGGTCGAGAAGTTCGAAGCTAAGGATTTAAGTAATTTTAATTTACTTAATTTGAGGACCATCCTGACCCCAGCTGCTGTTTAGCGGTTTACAACTTTGGCACGTTTTGGGTCAGGAATACATGGTCAGGGAGTGCCGACCGGCACGTGCGTGCCAGACGCATCGCTGCCGCAGGTACGTTACCTGCGGCCCAAGAAAGGGTCGGCGCTCCCACCCTTAGAGAACTGTCCTTAGCTTCGGACCAAGGCAGCGGACCACCACCCCGGCGACCAATGTCACCAATCCGTACAGGGCCCTTCCTACTCCCGAGCAAATAGAGCATAACTTGGAGAAGGGAGAGGAAGGGCCTTGCGTGAACTCTGGAAAATGAGAGACCAGAGTTCAACCGACAGTACAAGCGACGGGACGCCATACCAGAGTAGCGACAGTGAAAAACTCCAGGACTCCGACCGGAGAACAAAACAGCACGAATCGTCCTAATCGAGGATTCGAACCAACAAGTATCGCTGATCTGACGATACAGACAGTATATTTTAGAAGAAAACGGATCTCTTTTTAAAAGAATATACTTGTAATTTCTACTTAACACATTGCGGACGGATGACGAGATATCTCGTCTTTCCTATTTCGCTGTTAGAAGTTGTCGACGAGATATCGCACAGTTGTTACGTGATAGTCAAGGGCAGCTTTTGGTAATTTGTATTGCAAATTAATTATTTGAAACCCTGAAATATGGATAACGACAAAACGATTAACAATATTACAGAAATATTTGCGGACAATTTCTGGAATACATCAAGTGATGACGAAAATATGAATATTTGTGAGAACGATGATGACTTTCAAGATAAAAATGTTACATGTTTCACTAAATATCATACTTTGAAAAATGTTTAGTTTGTACAAATTTCTACTTATTGAAAAATGTTATAAAATCATTCATTTTTTAAGTTGTGGTTGAAAGTAAATATTTCACGTGACAATGATTTTTAACTACTAACAAATCATCACTAATTTAAAAATATTTGACGCAAAAAAATAGCCGGCCACTGGGTATGGTTAGCAATAAAATGTTTGGTCCGCAATGTATTAAACGATATAAACTTATTTAATGGGTACAAAAAGGTTCTCATCAACGATTAAAAGTAGTGAAAGAATAATGTATAACAGTGATACAAAATCACATCGTGCATGCAGGATATATCCGGCGTTGGGCTCCGTGGATTATCATGTGGATACCAGATATATCTGGCGTTCGGAGCGAAAGGGTTAAGTCTAGAGGAACGGTCATCACCTGAGTCAAACCCTAACTCTAACTCTGATTAACACTTTGCCGTCCGGCCCGTTTGTAACCATTTCTTCGCTTGACGCCGGCAGAACTGATCGTGTTACTTCGCTTGTCGCCGGCTGTTTTTGGGGAGATTGGGAAATGATTTACTTTGAAGTTTTACTAATCTCATCGGTAGTTCTCACGAGTTTTCAATCAAAATTCAATTAAAAAAATGTACATATGTAAATAAATGTAAAATTTCTTTGATTTATATATTTGTTTATTTACATTTTCTTTGGTACTTATTTAGTATTTCTCTTTTAAATGATACGAAGCAAAACAATCACTAACATGTAATGCAACTCCACACGACCTGCGTATCAAATTTGTTGTTTTTCTTTTCTTGTTTTTGGTACATACAACGCAACTTCTTCGTTTTCGTTTATTGCTTTCGGAAATGAATACTAACTGGTGACGTATATAACTTGTTCCATTTAAGTAAATTAGCAACAAAACCCCACAGATCATCAATGAAATGCAAGCGATACTAATGTGCTGTCGCCGGCCACTTTTTTGCGCAAAACACCACTGTGGTGTCGCCGGCCGTCGAGCGATACTTTGCGCCCAACACCACTGTGGTGACGCCGGACGGCAAAGTGTTAAGATGCATTAATTACTTATTAGGATGTGATATTATCACCAGTTGATGCGTCTTTATATTCTTTTCTAGAACACGTCGAACGATGCGTGAACTCGGCTCGCAGCGATTTACATTCGATTGTTCTGGTACCCGTGAATCTTTTTCCACTGCAAGTGATTAAATGTCCATGTAAGACAGCGATAATACTAATGCAATGATAAATAGCTTTTTCTTGTTTCTTTCGTTTTTGCAGCGTCATATAAATGCGAAGCAGACAAAGTAATATAGGAAATGTTCTATAAAATGTAGAACGGAAGATGGAATTCAGGTGTGAAAAATAAAAGTGAAACGATTAAAACTTAATAACAGTATATTTAAAACAATTTAATAAAACAACTTAAACGACTTTACAACTTAGCAACTTTAACACTCTTTCTACGTTCACAACCAAACCTTTCTGTCTTCACCGTCCAATACTTTCTGCGTTAGTCAAAAGCTTTCTGCCTCGCGCTCGCATTTTCCCCGTCATATATTCTTCCAAATACTCGTTTCCTTTCATTCTAATTGTCAACCTTTCTCACTCTACGCATTCGATCACGACCACCCAGAATTTCTCAGTCGCACTGTTTCCTCAAGTTCTCATCTTTCACGCCTTAGAAACATTCGAGCCCAAACATTCTGCGTTCGCATGACAATCGCCCAACTCAAGTACTCTTCAGACTTTCCCAAACTCGCATCCGCTCGATCGCATTCCTACAGTAATAATATGTGGAACAAACTGGCAGCAGCACACCAAATACTTCGGTTGTTATAACACGTACATGTAATGTATAATGTAGGAATGCGATCGAACGAATACGAGTTTGGGAAAGTCTGAAGGGTACTTCAGTTGGACGATTGTCGTGTGAACGCAGAATGTTTGGACTTGAATGTTTCTAAGGCGTGAAAGATGAGCACCTGAGAAAACGTTGCGATTGAGAAATTCTGGGTGATCGTGACCGAATGCATCGAATGAGAAAGGTTGACAATTAGAATGAAAGAAAACGAGTGTTTGGAAGAATACATGACGGGGAAAATGCGAAAAATACATATCGTAAAACTAATGAAAGAAATGTGTAAATTTTATTCACATAACCTAACAGGAGGAAACGGGGAATCTGTGAACGCGGTAATCGTACGACGACCGAGCATGTAAATCTCCAGCAATCGATAGATGAATTCAACGGGCCAGATGGAACAGCGAATTCCACTTTTACCGTCTCGTGTCAAGTGGCACTTAAGAATCAGCGCTGACGTGCAATCGATGGCTTACACGGAGCCAGGAACTTCGTACACGATTCGGCCAATTCGTTGTTCCCGCTGTTCGTTTGTGAAGTGTCACCGTTGTCGCCCTACGGCGCGCTATTTCGATAGGGGGAGGCAGGGTAGAACTGGGTAAAGTAGACATTTGAAATATTTGGCACGGTAGGTCGTTAAAGTGTTCGAGCAGCCCGGGAACTGCATTTGCAGGCTTTTGAAGGTTGTAACTTAGCTATACAACTTTAGGGTAATTTCGATGGAAAGCAGAGTGATTGAAACAATAGTTCTTTTTTTAACCAGCTGTGTACAATCTACTTTAACCCTTTCGCTACGAGCGGTGACTATAGTCACCCAACGACTGATGCTCGCTACGTACGAGCGGTGACTATAGTCACCCCGTGAAATTTTGTGAACAGAGTATTATTGCATTATGCAATAATTTTTTAACCCTTTCCTTTCTACGACTGACTATAATTACACTCTGCGTAAGATTCCACGGTATTGAACGTACGACAGATAATTACAATTGTTCCATAAGTACACACTTTTGCCGTGGCAGCTTGTTCAGCGGGAATTGCTTGCCGAAAAATCCTCCCGTAGCGAAAGGGTTAAGTATCTGAACTTGAATTAGATGTTCGAGACGAAAGGGATATAGAAAATAATTAGGCGTGTTTTGGATCAGACGTGTGTGAGTACATACGCAACAACAATTTATTTATATATAGTTATTAACAACAAAGAACACAATAAAATATAATAAGAATATTAAACACGGTAAAATACAGTTTTTGTCACACTTTCTCTTATTCTCTCTCTCTCTCTCTCTCAATGTTCTCTCTATAACACGTTTCCAGGAATACTGTTATCACCACAGACTCTCTTCTTTTTTATCATCGTTCACTCTATCAATCTCATCCACATACAAATCACACAGATCATACTTCGTTGCACTCATTTCACAACACGAACCTTAATGTTTATTCATACGTTTATCAGACATACTTCACACTCATACAAACATTCTTTTTCATATTCCACACTCTATGATAACAACACATTCTATGATTCCACCACAACGTGAATGTTTTGAGAAATTTTTAAATAATATTGTTTTAATATAAAAGTTGACCAGGCTGTTTGAGAAATAATCGAGATAAGTATTTTATAAAATATTTTAAATAACAGTTGAATTCATTCGTTTGAGATAACAAATTTATTTGTCGTTTTACGGAATTCATTGTTTGTTGTTTGGCGGTACCTTGCCTTTTAGTATTTCTGTTGTTATTCATAATCTGGTTGATATAAATGTTCTTCAATTTTGGTTTATAGTTTAGTAATCATTTCAAGTATTATCTCACAAGCAAACGTTTAACGAATAAATGAATGTTACATTAAATATTGACGTAGCTTCAAATTCTTTTAATTGGACAAAGAGTATAACGTGAATTCAGGAAATTAATCAAACACTTTCCTTCACTATATTTTTTGTTTAAATGAAATACGATTGCCAGTATTGGGAAGGGGGTTTTATATTGCTAAATGAAATGAACTCTTATTCGTGAAATAATACTTTGATAATTTATTAATACTTTTATATAACACGAGGAAGGGCAATTTTGACCGCACCTAGCGAGTTTTGTCACAAGACTAGCAGAACGCAGTGATCAAGATTCTTACAACCCCGTCCGGGTCCTTCAGCCCCTTTTGTTCTGTTCCTCGATCTTTTCGAACTTTCTAAAATGCCAGATGTGGCTTAGCTTCTTGGAAGAAGCCCTTGAGAAAATACGTTAAGAGAAAGCTGGTTTATGGTTAATTTTTGCTTCGTAGTATTTCTGTATTCAATTTCCAACAGCCAGCTTCGATTTTACATGAATTGATCTTAAAATTGAGACATCCTAAAAACGGATACGTATCATCAAAATTATTAAACACTAATTTTGCAATTTATTGTGATAAAAAATATATAACAGTGTTAAAGTTAGAAAGGATGAATTCGGAAAATAAAACAAGGGCGCTGTGTTTTCCGGATGAGAGCGACCGTAGCCGTTCGTATCGCTCTCGAGACTAGCTTTCCTTTTATTTTTTCGCTTTTTCAATGTATACATGTACAAAGAGGGGGGATTCGACTTTACTTTTTTCTTTTTCATTACTATTTTTTAATTATAAATATAAGAATTTAATTGTTTGTGCTTTTTTTTAATACCTTGTTATCACTTTATTCTTATTGTTATTAAAAATAACTTGTTTTTATTAAAAATGTTCACGCATGTTGAATTATTTCATGAATTCATATAAAGCTTTCTTAACACTATGCCGTCCGGCGACACCACAGTGGTGTTTCGCGTAAAGAAGTGGCCGGCGACAGCACATTAGTATCGCTTGCATTTTATTGATGATCTGTGGGGTTTTGTTGCTGATTTACTTAAATGGAATAAGTTATATACATCACCAGTTAGTATTCATTTCCGAAAGCAATAAACGAAAACGAAGAAGTTGCGTTGTATGTATCAAAAACAATAAAAGAAAAACAACAAATTTGATATGCAGGTCGTGTGGAGTTGCATTACATGTTGGTGATTGTTTTGCTTCATATCATTTAAAAGAGAAATACTAAATAAGTATCAAAGAAAATGTAAATAAAGAAATATATAAAACAAAGAAATTTTACATTTATTTACATATGTACATTTTTTGAATTGAATTTTGATTGAAAACTCGTGAGAACTACCGATGAGATTAGTAAAACTTGAAATTTATCATTTCCCAATCTCCCCAAAAACAGCCGGCGACAAGCGAAGTAACACGATCAGTTCTGCCGGCGTCAAGCGAAGAAATGGTTACAAACGAGCCGGACGGCAAAGTGTTAATTAACACGTTAAGCGCCACGCCGAATTTCTGTGCCGTTCCGTTCAAGCCACAGTTAGCCGTCAGGCGGGCCCCGCCGGGCCACTTGCCAATAGGCGAGCCACAGTATAAACAGATAAACAGATATCTTGTTTTAATAAATTACATTAATATTTTTAAGTATTATATTCTTTTCCTTGAAGCATTGACCAAATAAAAATCGATATCGCATAATTTAAATGTTCAGTCTTACAAGTACGCAAGGACCGACACACGCGCTGCGATAGACGAACGAAAAATCTGTCGCCGGTCCGTAGGGACCGACGTGGCCTGAACGGAAAGTCTAGCGCCGGTCCCTAGGGACCGGCGTGGCGCTTAACGTGTTAATTCTTCAAAAATATGTCCAGTCCCTGGCGAAGTTTAATCGCGTAGACGCGCGGCCATTAAAGTGTTAATTTTAATACGCATGGACCGCCGTGTGAAGCCGATCTAGGGATTCACTGTTCTTGCCGTGGGATCTGAGATTAAGCGCGTTTCCGTGAAAAAAACGAAAGGAAGAAATCTACACGCGTGCGGTATTCGTGGGGAAGATGTTTTGTTATGGTAGGCGGAACGACTCGGTGCTTTTAGCTGGCCGCTGTTATTCAGTCGTTCTATCCGGCCGCAATTCACCCGGCAAGCGTGCGGCAGCTTTCTCCCCGCTCTCGGTTTGGTCGTTGAAAAATGGACGGATAAACGACGCGAAAACAGGGCAACACGGTCGGCCTGATCGTTGGAAATTATTATTTTTGACGTTCTGCGGCGGCTGGGAACACGAAACGCGTCGGCGGAACCGGTATTCGCATGATCGGCGCCAAAACGATGCCGGTGTAATTTATCTTCGGCCCCGTCACGATATAGATACAAGCGAATACTGGATTAAGGCAATTAACAGGCTCGCGGGCTGTTCGTGTGCGTGTCACCGAGCCAGCTACGCTATTCATCAATGTCGGAGCCAATGCGCGTTGCGCGTTATGCGATAGATTAGCTCGGAAATTTCTTAAGTTCACATTGTTGCGTAGCGAGTACCGGCAGTCGAAATATTAAGTGTACAAGTTAACTTTAGTCTGTCATCTTTCCATGATGATAAAGGCTATTTACAATTTTAATGTCGTAACGGTATTTTTGGAGTCTCATAGTGTAGACATCTAGCTTTTCAATACGTTAGAAAACTGCTTAATTTGGTCAACGTAACCTGGGTAAAAAACAGTTCAACCCTTTGCGGACGGAGCAGTAAAGAAAATAGTTACGTCGCGCATTTGTGTTATAAAAACTAAGCTGTATTTAAATAAGTTTTTCATAAAATCTAACAAAATCATAAACAAACAAATTTAGGCCAACTTGACTTAGGTTAGTATACCCGTGCGTATCTTATACGTGTCGTTTACGACAGACAAACGCCAGCCGCAGCGCGAGAGTTGGGCGGATATATCAGACACTTGTCCGCAAAGGGTTAAACGATGGTGTGCAGCAAAGAGCACATTCGTTATTGTGTGCTTTTCGCACTTCTGTTAACCCTTTGACTACGGCACACTTTGTTACGCACCGATCGTACCATACGGCAGGAATTGTGTTACGATGTGCACCGAGAACGGTGAATTTTTGAGTAGGGATGCATTTTTGTGAAAACATATTTCAATAATCAAAAAACTGAAATTAGCATTAACTCTCCTTTAACTAAGACTTATGGGAATAAATATTGATATAATTGATATAATTATAATATGTATAATATAATATTAATACAATTTTCGCAGCGCTTATAGGCACCCACAGTAGCCAAGGGGATAAAAAAGAAACGCCACTAAAGCTGCAGAAATTATCTGTGACGCTTTTGGTGAGAGTACTGTATTATCTCATTTCACCAGCAAATACTGATACCAAAGGTTCCGAGAAAGAAATTTCGATCTCCAGAATAAAAAATGGCCTGGACGACCGCAACGATTTAAGGATAAGGAATTGCAAACACTTTTAGATGAGTTCATCGAAATAAAACAGTTTAGTTTCTCCAAATCAGGCATCCGTTGTCCGAAAGATAAGGAAAGGTTATAGAAAGTGAGGGAGATTGCTTCATCCACTAACTTTTGGGCATAAAAATTTAAATAAACTCTGAACCTTCCAAGAAAAGACTAAAATTAACTTATACACCTAATAGAATAATCTTGTTGGTAGACAAAACGATAGGAGGAGTGGAAACCAGAGCTAAGCGCAACGGATGGAATTTATGCTGTAGGAAATCCATTTAACCTTTTGAGTGCTATGGGCGCATATATGCGTCTGACAGAAGTTGCTCGTTGGGACTATGGACGCATGTATGCGTTTGTCAATTTTTGTTTTCTTCACCTGATGACTTTTTCCGTGGCCACACATTTCGGCGTTAACCTAGTTAACCGAGTTAAATGTTGACGAAAGTTATTTGTAGGGACCATGGATGAAAATATGTGTTTGCCAATTTTTTCGATCTTTCGCTTACTGCAACGCGATTGTCAGTATACGGGTAACAATACTCCGTCTTCAGCAATAGCGCGCTGTCCCTTCGAAGCACTTAGGCCAAGAGTATTCAGCTCTCAAAGGGTAAAACCAATATCAAATCACGCTTTACCCGATGGATAAAACTGGACACCTTTGGTAAGATTCTGCACTAATTAATAAGGTTAAAACGGTGCAACGCGGGGCGGAAGGAAGTTTGTTTGTATTTATCAATCTAAAACATCGGTCATCGAGAGTGTTGAGACACAATGCGTCAACATCGTCATGTTACCCGCTACACAGTTTATGACATGGACACGGAATGAAGGTTATGTTTGAGTGCAGAATTCCACTTTATCGGCATATAGTTAAGCCTTTAAACGCTATGAACGCATATATGGGTTCTCACACAACCATTCAATCTGGGTTATAAGAACATATATAGGTTCTCACACAACTATTTAATCTGGACTATAAGGGTGTATATGGGTTCTCACACAACCATTCAATCTGGACTATGAGGATGTATATGAGTTCTCACACAACCACTCAATCTGGGCTATGAACGCATATGTGGGTTCTCACACAACCATTCAAACTGGGCTATAAGGGCATATATGGGTTCTCACACAACCATTCAATCTGGGCTATGACGATGTATATGAGTTCTCACACAACCATTCAATCTGGGCTATAAGGGTGTATATTTGGTTCTCACACAACCATTCAATCTGGGCTATGAGGATGTATATGAGTTCTCACACAACCATTCAATCTGGGCTATGAACGTGTATATGGGTTTTCACACAACCATTCAATCTGAGCTATAAGGGCGTATATGGGTTCTCAGACAACTATTCAACCTGGGTTATGAACGTGTATATGGGTTCTCACACAACCATTCAATCTGGACTATGAACGCTGTATAGTTTTATAACATAGTGTGCTTTGTCGTAAAAAGTGGGCGATCCACAGCACACGCTTAACGTCGCACAACTCAGCGCTCAAAGGGTTGAAAGATTAACTTATGACCTGGCGAAAGAAGGTGTAGTTTAAAAACTTCGAGTGTTTAGATTTTCGCTTCTCTCGTCCTTAATAGCCGAGAACATGTCATAAACGTGAAATTTCTGAAGGGTTTTGGAATACATTTATAACGGTAAAATACCGAAGGTCAGAACCCGGAGGAATTTTCTGTCGTTGCTAGCCGGCACCACCACCCTCGCAAGCAACACTGCAATACCCCTCCTCCATGAGCGAACCATCCAGGAGGAGTGCTTAACTAACCTCAGGCTCGCTGATTGGTATTTTTCGGAATTTGGAAGCGCCAATTAGCGAGTTTTAACAATGCAAGAGGTGATTGGTGATCGGTGGCAGCGACACAGTCAGTCAGTCGAAATTTCATTCTTAATTCGATAAAAAGTAGAAATCAGAACATCAACGTTTCATATAGTCCATGTCATTGATTTTTATTTTTTACACAAACTATTCACATATCAACTTGACGTGTGAGAAGCGTTCGAAAGACAAGACAGTTTCAATGTAATTATGTAAAGTATTTTCACGTCGAACAGCTTGTTATAAATTTGGCTGTGATATCGAGATACCAAAGAAAAATCGAAAGCACTCTTAAAATTTACGCCTGTAGTGGACTGATAGCTAAATCGTTTAACACTAGATTTACGGACATTTCTTATACATTTATTTCTAATATACATATACTACCAAATAGGTACACGTCATGTAGAAGTCAACGAATACTGCTAGGAATAATAGTAATTGTTTTTGCAAATTTTGCTCACGAAGTCCGAAACCCATTAAATTGACGGGTCCCGTAAAACTAGTGTTAAGAAAGTGTGTATGTGTAAGTAAACAATGATCGGTTCAACACGTTTGATCGCGTCTTTTACTATAATATCTTTTACAAGTGAACTATACGAAAAAGTTGAATTCCAACGATCAAGACAATGACGAAATTCAATTTCTCGGCAGACTTACGGAGATCGTGGTAGGTCTCTTGGCATTTTAAAGTAGGACTCTCTTAAGAGGGTAAGATTTCCTTGGAATTAATAAGGGAAGAAGTCAATGCTTTTGTTTCTCGGGCTGGGCTGCTTTGTAGCGATTTAAAAATTTAATTAACGCCCATTTAAGAACTCGGGTACAAGCACATTTTATTTGATATTCATTTCAACGTCGCTCTCCATCAAGGTTCCCAAAAACACGTACAAAGTAACACTTTGTTAAAAAGTAGCCTTCCGTGAAAAAGGTTTTACTCGAATCTTTTAAATGCCTAACATCGTGTACAAAGCACCCTGGCTTGAGGAACAGAAGCGTTGATTTGCTCTCGACATTAATTCCAAGGAAATCTTACCCTCTCTTAAGGGTAGCCCCGCTTTAAAATGCCAACAGACTCCCTGAATCCACTAAGAAATTGATTCTTGCCGCTTTCTTAGTCGTTTCGTTTGTTCACGCTGAGAAGTTCGACAACAGGCGAGAGAAATGTTGACATTCTCGAATTGGGTACGCGTTCGTTAGGACAGAACTGGATAATACGACAGGACGCCTCACTTTTGCGTATGTTGCAAGTGTTGGTGGATTAAATAAGTAATAACGATTTTTTAATATAATAAATATAATTGTAATAATAATAATAATAATCTGATAATACTATTTTTTAACAACACTCTTTATGCACTCTCTCTATTAATCACTCACTCTCTCTATTACTCGCTCTTCTCTTTATGATTCTCCGTTACGGATTGAATCGTTCACACTCTCTCTCTCTCTCTTCCCGCCT
>JAOPTO010002473.1:318623-343775 GCA_033822845.1 Tetrapedia diversipes | reverse complement strand
CTCGTGATATTCATGTTTGGTCTGGAACTGAACAACGAGCCCGACTCGTGACATCCATGTTTGGCCTAAAATTTTCATCACGAGTCAGACTCGTCAAAATAGTGCAAAGGGTTAAGGGGTTAATCGAGCCCCCAGCGAAATCGATTCGTACGACGATATCGAACGGAATCCGGTCTCCTTCGAAACGACACGCGGATACGAACCTTCGACTGATGACACGGATACGAGCTCGTTCGTCATCATTACCCCCAGGTGGGCCGGTAATTAAAACTGGTACCGATGACGGACGAGCAGCCCGCTGATTTTTCTCCCCGCGAAGGAAGATGGATCGAGATCCGCTGGAACTTGCGAGCCTCCTCCTGCCACGGAGGAAGTTATTATACCGTGCGCGAAGGTTTCTCTTTTAATTCTGGCCGCTGGTAGCGGCATTTGTCAGACTAATCTGTAATTCTTCACCTAGAAACGTTGCTACGTGCATGGGCATTCTGAAACACCATCGTCGTCGGCTTCCCTCTAAATTAATTTTCTTCCCGTGGAATTGATCGTGGAATTGTTACTTTTAAAAAGCTGGAGGTGCGTGCTTACACTAAGATAAAGAAAAAGTGACGAAAAATGGCCACGATTTCGGCAAAGCACCATTCTCCAAAAAATCCCACGATCAGTTTTTTCAACTTTCTGATCAATAGAATATGAAAGTGCAATCTCTACCGTCAGAATTTTTACAATTGAATACCAGAAAAGGATCGTGTATGTATAACATTAATAGAAAAAATAAAATATTGTATGTGTGCTTAGAGTGTCGCCGCTTGTGACCATTATGCCTAGATTAAGGATTATCGTCCAGCTGTATCAGATGTTCATTGTTTATTATGAACTTTACGTAATTGTTGAAAATGTATGTATTGTTGTATTATAATAAACACTGTTAAAAAAAAAGCACCATCCTCCATTTCGACAAACTATCAAAAATTATACGAAAGACTTAAATTAATTAATATCATCATTGTTTAACGTCGAGTAACGAGTATACTTAAAATGTGATCTATGAATGGGTTCACGATCAATTTTTCATAATTTTGCTAGTACTGATCGATAGAATCCACGAACGAGTGACGTTTTTAAGTTTTCTCTGCCGTCGGTGTAAATCACAATAATTCAGCGAACGGGAAAGATCCAAAAAGTAGGTGGGTCAACCCACGGATATCGTCAATAGCCGATGCTGACGTCGATCGAATCCACCAAGAGAATTCGAGACACGTTCCTCGCTGAATTAGATCGCCGTCAATTTTTTACCTTTCCTCCCTCTTGCCCGCTTTTTTACCCCTCGCAACCGGCTTCCTGCAAAGGAAATCTAACGACTGACATGCGAATCGTGCGCGAGGGTCGAGGCCTAGTTTTGTTTATTGGCCCCGTGGTGGGTTGGAGCGCGATTCGTGAAGAATCGGGAAATCGTGGCGGGAAATCGAGGGGCTCGATCCGAAATAGGCGCATGCCGCGTACTTATCGATTCGTTTCCCCGTTTTATTCTCCCCCATATATCGCTTTTGAAATCTACCGTTCTAGTTTCTCAATTACCATATTGTTGAGGTATTTTATGGGTTGAATAAAAAAAAACATTACACAACTGCGAACTTACCTCGTGCACTAATATTTGCCGAGGCAAGACCAGGGTAGTACTTTTCTCGATAAATTTCAAACGATTAAAAGAATTTATTTATTTAACGTAAACTTTGAACAACGTTCTTAGTACTTACCAAAAATAAGTGCACAAGACACAAATTTTGCTGCAACATAACGACAGTTTGTTCGACAACTCTAGGTTAGATAACTGCTTCATAAATAGTTGCATTTTTTAAAAGTCGGAAAAGCGGGAAAGGTTATTTATAATGGAGAGACATCTATGCCGATCGCTTCATAACAATCCAATACAGGTTTCTACACCTTACCTTGTACAATTTAATGTACACTTGAATAAATGTAGTTCGTTTACGATCTTACCCCATTCCACCTTATAAAAATTTAAATAAACTCTGAACCTGTTAAAGAAGACTAAAATTAACTTGTACACCTAATAGATAGTCGAAATAATAAACCTAAAAACAGGCAACTCTTAATATCTATTTCCTCCTAAATTCTTGCATTTTTTTAAACAAGGTATCTTTCAAGCAACAATTTCACCACGCTTTCTCCACCAATGCTTCTTCCGCAACAAGCGAAGTAACTTGTTCCCGATGTTCGGTCAAATAATTTCCATGTGAAAAGAGGCCGAAAGCAGGTGCGCATACCTGGTCGGGATCGTTCGGCGCCTGGAAAGTGACCATTTTTCCCCGGCCATTCAGAGTCCACGCGTAATAGCCTTTCTGGGCGATCCATTGAAATTTATCAAACGTCCGTGTTCCTTCCGCGGCACGGGGTGCTCGTCGGTCGGTAACCGAGACGCGTGATTTCGAGAAATACCGTAGATTATGCATCAGCGTTTCTCGTCGAATGGTTCCCGTGTTCAGTGATTCGTGAACCGCTATCTGGTCCACGTGACCGCACGACCCTTGGCCAAACCAGCGCCCGATAATAGTTCTAACCGTGTAACTATATACGTATGGAAATGCGCGTACCTACGCGGACACGTGTAAATACACGGTGTCCACGAATTTCCCGCGAATTTCACCCGAACCTAACCGCTTAAATCCCTCACGATTGAAACTCAAAACTGGTCAAATGTTTCAAATAAAAAATCTGTAAGCTGGAGATGGTAATTAAAATCCGCAGATCGAAGGAAAATCGTTAATTTCGCTTGATTCACAAATAAACTAAACTAAGCAATTTTTAGAATTTCTGCAATTTAATGGTAACACAGCGTAACATAGTGGTAACAAAATAGTATCACGATGCAACGTTATCCACACGAATGGTACTGTTTTAACAGTAGAACTACCGACAATTAAAGCATATCTATTTTCATGGAACAGATCAAATTGAAAATTACACGAAAAAATAGTGAATACATAGGAAACAAATCTTTATTTATACCTGCTGCAGAAAATCGTAGCAAATTTTGGAAGCTTTACCATAGTGAATTTACAAGATTGCTATGATTAATCACCAATTGGTCATTTTGACTGCTCTGGTAGTTCTAGTGTTAAAGGTACCTTCAACACTAGAGCTGCTGACAATTAAAGTGTACTTATTTGAATGGAACAGATCAAACTGAAAATTACACGAGAAAATATCGAATTCATAAAAAACAAATCTTTATTTATACTTCCTGCAGAAAATCGTAGTAAATTTTGGAAGCTTTACCATAGTGAATTTACAAGATTGCTATGATTAATCGCCAATTGGTCATTTTGACTGCTCTGGTAGTTCTAGTGTTAAAGGTACCTTCAACACTAGCGCTGCTGACAATTAAAGTGTATTTATTTGCATGAAACAGATCAAATTGAAAATTACACGAGAAAACACTGAATTCATAGAAAACAAATCTTTATTTATACCTCCTGCAGAAAATCGTAGTAAATTTTGGAAGCTTCACCACGGTGAATTTATACGGTCGTTATGAATAATCACCGATTGGTCGTTTCGACTGCTCTGGTAGTTCTAGGGTTAATGTACCTTCAACACTAGAGCTGCTGGCAATTAAAGCATACCTATTTTCATGGAACAGATCAAATTGAAAATTACACGAGAAAATACCGAATTCATAGAAAACAAATCTTTATTTTGTACCCCCTGCAGAAAATCATAGTAAATTTTGGAAGCTTCACCACGGTGAATTTATACGGTCGTTATGAATAATCACCGATCGGTCGTTTCGACTGGTCTGGTAGTTCTGCTGTTAATATAAATGAAACGTTCGAGAAACACCCTGTAGCTGCGTGTACACGTGTGCTCGGTTGGAAGCGCGAATCGATGCGCATGCATATGTATATGGTGCGGTTATTATTAGATTTCGATGCGTAAAGGCCGATGGTTTTCCCCATGAAAATGCCTGAGCCTTCCGGCCAGACATACCCCTTCGTTGATCCCATTCGTAAAGCGAATTCGCACCGGCTCAAAAACGTTCTTTCTCCACTACCTCGACCTTTTTCTCGACACGCCTCTCAGCAGTGAAACATCTCGTTTGTAAGGTTAGGGGGTATTTTATCAAGATGAGACGTTAAGATAAAACTCATCAAACAGAAAAATGGAATCGTTTATTAATTATAATTTATGTTATCTTAGAATACGCGGTTATTCGCAAAACTTTCCTTTATTTGCACTTTGTTCGACTGTCCTTTTTTTCTGTTATTATATCTATATATATAAAAATGAATGTGTCTGTCTGTACTCGATAGATTCAAAAACCATACATCCAATCGCCGTGAAAATTTGGGAAATTATTAGGTATATCCCTGGGAAGGTTTTTTAAAATTTTTTTTGAAATCAGAGTTGGGGTTCTAGGTATTCCAGAACAAATATCCCAAAAATATCAAAATAACATTTAATTAGTAATTATTAACCGTTTGAGTCCCAAGCAGCGTGATCGTGCTGTTGAAATTTAATGTTGAGAAAACCCAGCATATTTCGAACGTTGTGGACAATTGACGGTGCATTACCGATTGTCGAAGCGCGCTCAGGTTTACTAAAGTGAGTACATCAAACAGCTCCTTTTGATGTAAATAGTACATTTTGCAATAGGTAGAATAATACTATAATAATGCAGTAATACATTACAAAATAAAAATTTAAATACAACCGCTATTGCACCGGTTGGTATTTCTCGGCATAAAATAAAATAAGCGCTATCTCGATGCTTGGGTCTTTTCATACTCATTTAGAGAAAGCGCGATTGCGCTGTTTGGGATTCTTTCCTCTTAATAATAATAAATAATCTTAAGAACCTTTTTTCCACAATAATAGTAATTGTTTTGGCAAATTTTGCTCGTGGAGCTCGAAACCCGTCAAATTGACGGATCCCGTAAACCTAGTATTATTATAAAGTACGATCTAATAGCTACTGGACCACCGTCAACAGATAGAGCCATTATACTCTACGATTAATTCTTACACGTTTCTCCCGAAATTCCATTACCGAAACAAGAATACGCGAGCTCTGGAACCGTGCAGGGGCCAAAAGTTGCCGGACAGTAGCGTGTCGGGTTTGGCGAACGATTTAAGGGTATACGCCAGCGCCAGCGCCGGTTCGCTTTGGTCGGCAGAAAACGATGTATCGGGCGGCCCCGGTTATTGTTTGATATCCAATTAAATCGTGATGCTTCGATGTTTACCCGCGGATGAAAGCGGTGAATTAAACGCGCCACCGTCCGTGTATGTGTCGATACACGAGCGCGGGGTACAGCGGATCCGTCCTGTAACAACGCGGCGTTTCATTGGTGGCCTCGAATTTCGTTCGAATTCGCTGGAAACATGAACGGGAATAAAATGTAACGAAAATATTGCCACGGAAAATGCACGCGGGAATTGTATAATTTTTTATACGGTGGGATTTCTATTTATCAGAGATATCAGTTTTGCGCGAATATTTATATAGATCGGATAGGTGATTAACTAGAGTAGATACCTCGAATATTTTTCCGGTTTTCAGGCCACACGTATATTCTTTGAAACCCGATCGCGAAAACGCGACCCAGCAATTCGAAATTGTTAAAACTTCATAAACAGCCGATCTGTGACGCACACGAGGGCACAAAACTCTTACACGTATTCCCAGCATCCGCCATAAATACCAGCTTAACGAAATCCCAACCCGCGTCCCTGAAATCGTTCCGCAGTTCAACACGGTACACTATCTACTTGCTCGATCCTTCTGCTCGAGCCACCGAATTAAAAGCGATATCCTCTCGCACACAACGCGAACACCGGGAGAAAAACCAAGTATCCGGGGTCCACCCTGTCCGTGTGCATCCGACCATTTCATTACCGCGAAACGGACAAAAAGCGTATTTGCTTACGGCGTGGCACCGGTCCGTAAGATCGATGATCGCCCCGGAGTAGCGGCCGGGGATGATGCATCGGGACCGGTGACCTGGATCCGCGGGATTAAAAGTTCTCGTTTGGCCGTCGGCGGTTGCTCTCCGCTGGGACGAAACAATTTTATCGACTGCTGTCCCGCTCCGTGGCGAGCGTTTTTCCGCGCTGCACGGCCGCGCCCCTCTTGGGACAGCGGGACTCTTGCACGGAAAATCTTTGAGCCGCTCTCTATACTCCCAGGAACCGATCGCTTCCGCACGTTTACCGTGGATTGCATTGTCCAATCTGCGCGACTTTATCGAGCTCTCTCTTGATCTCTTTCTTTCTCTCTTTCTCACTTACTCTCTCACTCACTCATTCCCTCACTCACTCTCTTTATTTCTTTCTTTCTCTCCCCCTCTCCCTCTCACTCACTCACTCTCTCTTTGTCTCCCCCTCTCCCTCTCACTCACTTACTCTCTCTTTATTTCTCTCCCTCTCACTCACTCTCTCTTTCTTTCTCTCCCTCTCACTCACTCACTCTCTCTTTATTTCTCTTCCTCTCACTCACTCATTCACTTACTTTCTCTTTCTTTTTCTCCCCCTCTCCCTCTCACTCACTTACTCTCTCTTTATTTCTCTCCCTTTCACTCACTGATTCACTCACTCCCTTTCTTTCTCTTCCTCTCTCCCTCTCACTCACTCACTCACTCACTCTCTTTTTTTCTCTCCCCCTCTCCCTCCCTCTCACTCACTCACTCACTCTCTCTTTCTTTCTCTTTTCTCTCACCCCTCTCTCTGTCTTTCAACGACCGACAGAAACGAGGCGACGATTTCGTTAATTGTACGAGAGAGCCGAAGGTCGACTCGCGACCTGGATACACTCTGATTCCCGCGAAACGATGTTTGCGAAGCAACCCTCCCACGGGTCGCCACGGAAAGACGGAATACCTATGGAAACTGGAGCACGCGTGCCCCGTTTCGAACAACAAAATCAGAAGCATTGTGATCGACCGCCTATAATTGACCGATTTGAACCGCCCGTGAGGTGAACGACGTTTTGCTCGTTCCTTCGTTCGTGCAATTTGTGGTTCCCGGAATATCGAAGAAGGCTCGCCGTGGGAAGAGCAGCGCGTGTATTAGGATTAGAATTCAACCGGGTACGCTTCTCCCGTGGGTGCTTCGGTAGTCCCGACGCGGGTGACGCCCACTGTCAGTCCTCCACAGGGCTTCGTCTACCTGCAGCTAATGTCCGAATGGACCTTCGGGTCAGAGTTTTGCGTGATCACGCGCGCCCAACCGAGGGTCAAGGCGAATTTCGATCGTCGTCCTGCACGCAGCGCGGACGTCGTAAAAGTTGCGGGAAGTCTGACAGGTTCGGGGATCGTTAAATTGCAAAGCAGTTTTTCGGTAAGCGCTCCATTATTCAGAGGTGTCACGTTCCAGAGCGACGCGATGTATAAGGCGGCGGTGCTCGGACCCGCGGCGATTTTACGACGCATCGATCGCCGAATCCCCGGGATCTACGGTTTTTGGGTAACACGGTGTGTCACTGCGGCGATAATATATCCCGCGGCTTATCTGGACAGAGATGGCCCCGATATCGGGCCACTTAGACTCCATTATCGGCAGAACGATCTCGACGAGCAAGTGAATCGGCTAAGCTCTCCCTTGGCCTTTTTATTTATTTATTTACTTATACGGGATTAACTCATTAGAGGACGTTACAAGAAAATTATTACAGTGAAGCATGAAAATATAATAATGATAAATAGAGGAAAGTAAAGATTTGATAGAGAAGAGCGGTGTAGTAGCTATTTTATAGAGTGCAGAGATTGACTGAATAGATCTAGGGTAACATAGATGTTAACATTAACCCTTTGCGGTCCTATGTCGAGCGTTACTCGGCACAGCGCACAGTGGGGTATTTGCCTCGAAAAATTGTACAAAACTCTTTCCATATTCAATCAATCTTTAAACTGACATTATTCAAATTGGATAAAACAAAGACGATTTTAAAGTTAACCCTTTGCAGTTCTATGTCCAACGTGTCTCGACACATCGTCGACGTAGGAGCTGCTGAAACGAAATTGCGAATGCAGCGCGGACCGCAAAGGGTTAAAGATCAGGAATATCAAATCTTTACAGACATATTTAACTATACTTTACACTCCCAGGTTTACAATTGTGTTTGCATAACAATACATTATAGTTAGATCCGCAGTTTACAGTCATTGAAGAAGGGAAGAATGAACTTGTTAGTTAATAAGTTAATTAATTAATATTCAACAATAAACACACCCGTGCTTCTTGCGAGAGGAGGGAGAAAAGAGAAAAAGCTTAACGGCCTAATATTCATCGAGGAAAATATGTTTTACTTCTCGCACCCCTTCTTTTGTTAGCATCCCTCTCCCTCGAAAGACCAGAGATCTTCCGTTGCGCTCGAACGGGTCGGGATCTTGGGATTCGCGTGAGCCTCGAAAGGGACCCAGGGCAATTTCCAGCCCGCTCTCGCAGTGATACCTCGCAACGTGGAAAAGAGAGAAAAGGGCGACGAAGAGAGCGACGGAGGGAGGGAGAAAGAGGGGCTCGAAGCGGCCGGCGAGTCTCTTCAAAGAACAAGCGAAAATCAAGCACGCGTGTATCAATCTCGAGTGCCAATCTCGACGAGAGGCGTCTCTTATCTCCCTACCTTTGATATCAGAAGTCCGCCGTGAGGTAGCGACGCTTTCCTGTCTTTGGACTTTCGTCTGAAGCTTGCCGGGGGTCCCGTGTGTAGGGAAACCTCCCTCTGTCCGTCCCGTTTCCTCCCACGCGAGTTTAATATCCGAGCTTGCAGATCAAATTTCTTGCGTGCTTCCGGATTGTAGACGGTTCCTTCGCCACGGCAATTTCGTTGCTACTTTGAATACTTTGTTTTCTTGCTTCTCTGCTTCTCGATCTCTTTTTTTGGGTCAAGCAAACCTTTAAGCGGCGCTTCGAGAGGGTGTTAAATGGTCGAAAGTTGTTTTAGCCCCATCAAGTTTTATTCTCAGACTGGGCAAGGATTAGGGCTGTTGATGACATTGTTGTAATTGTCAACATAGGATGTACCATCCAATTATTATGGAATGTTGAAGGTTAACACTTTGACTGCCACGTTGATCATATATAACCGGCCTGTTGTTTCTCTTGTGACGCCACGGTAGCCATTTTGGTGACCGGAGCGCTTCAACTGCTTACAATTGTAAGAGTTGAATAAAAATTTACAGTTAATGCATTTTGAACATTACTATTAATTAGAGAATACTTTGAAGTAAAAAGTGTCCCACTGAATATTTAAAAATTTTTATTGGAATATCGAGAATAAAATATTAATCTTTCTGAAATATTGCATCTATCGGTGTACTCTCGTGGCGTCCCAAGCGAAACATGTGATTTCGACGTGGCGGTCAAAGGGTTAACTTGGAAAGAGGGAAAATAGCTCTTAACCCTTTCGCTGCGGCAGCTCCGTCCGCCGAAGTACCGTCACTGAGCGGAAACTCGCGTCGGAAATATGCACAGTGCGCGTGATTTCTGTGTATGCTCGAATGTAAGTATATTTACATTTTTAACACCAGATTTACGGACATTGTTTTTATTCGTTAAAAATACCCTTAAAATGAATCAAAATGGCTGATTTAGTAAATCTAGTATTAATATGAAAAGGCTATAGATGGCACTTGTACAGATCATTTCGATGCCGCATATATGCGGCGCTCGGCGCGAAAGGGTTAAGACTCTGAAGCTCTGCGCTACGAAAAGGTAATGAAGAGATTCGTAGCGTTTAAAATAAGTATGCGGAAGTTCCGTATTTCGGTTGTTTCACGCAAAACGCTCATCGATAAGTGGAAACATATATCGTAACGTATGTATCGCAATTGTTACGGGATAAAAGGTGGTATCTACAGTATCGAAACTGGTGCTATACGATCGATAAGATCTCTCGAATCGAGCATTCAAAAACAGAAGCCGCTTTCTGCACGCGAAACCCGAAATCTGATAAGGTAATAGGAACGTAATCGGTAAACTTTCTAACTGACCTCCCTCTGTGACGGAGTTATCCAGTTGAATTGGAAATTTCCTTCTGCTGGGAAGTTCAGTCGTCGAAACGCCCAGAATTCGTTCGTCCCGCGCGAATCAGAGTACTCGTACACCTTCAGATAGCAGCGGAAACGGTTCGCGATCGACTGGCAGATTAGTTTCGAACGATGACTCGAAGTTCGTTTGGACAAGTCACTGCAATTTTCTAAAACTATCTCCTGAATTCCTCTTGGAAACACAAGACAAAGTTTCCCGTGAAAGGTTCGCGAGCATCGTCGATTCATATTTTGCCCTTTTTAAAAAAGATGTTTAGGCCAAAGCAAAATTCAGACGAACAGATTAACCTATTTGCATCCATAAGCGGAATAATCCGCACACGGCATAAGGATATGACGTATTGATGTGTAAGAGTGGAGGAATGCGAGACGGTGACAAGAGAAAGTTGTGTAGAGAATTAACACGTTGAATGCCACGCCAGTTTTACAGGGTTTGCCCGTGGCGCCATAAATAAATATATAGCCGTGTGCGATAATTATGAAAGACCCATTTGCAGAGGCCATTCGAGAAAAATCCAGCAAATTTTATATAGCATACGTGACAATAGGTAAATATACAATAAATATAGCTTCGACGTTTGATAATTCACGTTATTATTATTTGTTCCTATACGCTCCTATATCTTCCTATGAATTGAGTGATTGTCACTGTATACAGTATCGGTCAGGACCTTGGGTATCGTAGCATTGGTGAGCCGCATGGACGGCTCTAAATATGTATTAGTGAAATACCCGTGAGGGTCTCGGAAGACCCATGGCCAGGCCGCCAAGCTTCAGTAGTCGGAGGATTAAATAACCTTCTAATTACCTACTTTTTATTTACCAAAAAAAAAAAATACACGGACATGGAACCCCTGCGGGTGTTCTATGGGACTGCATCAAACGCTTTACAACAGGGCCTGGACGTCGGCCCAAATGGCCAGGTGACCTTCATTACCACGGACCTTTGATTGCAGTCTCGTTAGAACCCAAAAAAACACTCGCAGAGTCCTTTCCATGTTTCCACATTTTCCCCCTCTCAGCGCGTCCAAAGAATATAAATACAGGACTTTCCTGGACGCGACAACACAGTTAGACAGTCGATCTATCGCAGTCAATCTATCACAGTGAATCTATCATTCACTCATTCATTCATTACACACAAACCTGTAACAGACAACAATAAAGACATCTAGAATCACTTCAAATATCCCACAATCCTAACGCGTCCCTAGCGAATCAACATTCCCTCGCGCCTCGACGCCTGACCGCGAGACATTCTCGACTCAAACCGGAAGCGAGCAATCGTCGCGAGGTATTCGCGCGGTTCCATGCCCTCCGTCCCTCCCTCTGAAAGGGTCAGGGGGACGGGGTCGAGGTCGAGCCGCGGCTGCATGAAAATTCGCCGTCAGCCGGCGCGCAATTCTGTTCATTAAGTTCCGAAGCCCGCGTTGCTTTGTTGCAGAACGACCCGTTATCAGCGCGATCCGTAGGCCGTGAAATTACCAGGGGACGCGGGTAGCGCCTTGTAATTTTACGATTCGCGGCCTGCTTGACACCGACGTTTCCCGTAATCGGCCATGATCTGTTCGCGCGTTTCCGGAACGGCTAAACGATTACCGAACCCCTTCCACCGACGTCGAGAGACAATGGATCCGTTCGACGATCTGATAGGCGAGCGGCGACAAAATGACGGGGCTGTTTCGTGGCCGGCCCGACAAATGTTCTGAAAAACGGACGGGACCGTTCTGCACGACGGGCGACCGGCTGGGAACGGGAAACGCCGTTTTTGCGAGGGTGTCGACTCGGTGTCCGCTGCGTTCTGTCAGCGTGAAGCCTCTGGCCAGGGAAAGATGGCCGTTCTCGAGGGTGGAAGTGGATTACGGGGCGGTCGAGGACCAGACGGATTTGTTCCTAATTAGGTGGCTCATTCTTCAGGCTGTGCCTCCTTTCTGTGTTCGAGCGTTCGGTTTTCGTTGAGGCAGATTTTATCGCGATTTTGGAACGTTCCTGTGATTTCATGGAAAACGGATTTTTTGTTGATACGAGGATGGTTAACCGTTTGAGTGCCAAGCGGTGAGATCACGCTTCTTCTGTTCTGTCCTCAAAGATCCAGCGCTCTAGCCTGCGAAGCTCATAATCGCAACAGGTTTTTTTTCCGTGGAGGAAATCTTCAGAAAGATACCAGTCACCCTGGGGGGGAGACAAAGTTATGTAGGATTCCTACCTACTAAAACCTCCAAAATGGCCTACTACAGCGAAATGGGGGAGCACCGGGAACTCTGAAAGAACACTTCCAGTACTCCCCCTCAATCACAGCAGGCTCGGTTTCTTTCGATGCGCGACTTTATTATTATTATTTATTAGCTTCTTATTACTTATAGCTTTATTAGCTTCAGTCTTAGGTAAAAAAAAAAGATAAAATTGGAGTAATTTTATTCTCAGGAGAACATCGGAACAAAACTAAACTATAGGAAATATTTATTACGTGTAGGCTAAAAACAGTGGAATCGCACTTTTTGGCATTTTTCGGTACGGAATATGAGGAGCGCCATCGCGCCGCTTGGCAATTTTCGATCGAGAAATAAAAAAGAGCCGTGGCACTCAAACGGTTAAGGTAAATAATAATTGTACTGTGGCGACCTTCCTACCCTCGCCACTAGGAGGGATCAATCCACCTTTCTTGTAAGTGCTTGAGTCTACAATGGTTTCTATATGTACGAGTTTTAAACAGCCCCTTCCTATCCCTGTGTCTAAAACATGGGCCTATCCCTTCCAATCCCTGTGTTGGATTTGGAAAAACATTATTATAGTTTGTACCACCTCGTCTAAAGGTGTGACGATCGGGGTAGGTAATTTTCGGACCGACCCCCGACCCTGTGAGTGTAAGGACGGCCAGGAAACAGTAAAAAGTAGTCGTTCAGTGGAATTCACAGAGAGCAGACCTCGAGTTGTTTTATTTAATCCAAGTACCCTTGCTGCCCATTCCTAACACTCGTACCGATTAGCGTATCTCCGCGATTTTGTTATTTCAATTCAATACCCTGTGTCTAAGGCATGGGCCTGCTAGGTAAACCTTAGTGATGAGTTCACTAGCAGGCCCCGGATGAAACACCGCCCATTCCTTTTCTTTCGCTCTCTTTCTTTTCCGCAACAGCCACAGTTATTAACCATTTGCATTCGAGATATGACTGTTGGTCGTCTAATAATATTAACTTCCAAGATTTTCAAATTCGAAATATTCACCAAAATTCGCCTACATTAAATGTCATTTAGTTCAGTTAGGTGATATACTAAAATTTATATATATGTGACTATTTAACCTCAGACTCTGAATAATAAACAAACTAACTAAAGTCTGCAAATTTGCGAAAGTATCATTTGGAGACTAACAATCACCTCTCGAGCGCAAAGGGTTAAGAAGTAAAACTTTGTTTATCGCGAGAACCGACTTTTAGGGGAAGTTAATCGAAGGAAACTGCTGGTGCAAAAGCTTCTTTTATTTGCGATACTCAAAAATACCAACGAGCTCTCACCGTGCACACCTTGATGATCGATTCAGAGTTTCGTTCGGTCGAAGATGTTTTGCTCGCAGCTCTATACAAATCCTGCTGCTTAATATTCTGCTTACGGAGCTTGTTAAGTAACGAGGTCTATCGCAATGTTTCCCCGAGTTATGAGAGCGCAACCTAATTTTCTTATTGCCCGCCAACAATAAATTCCCGGGGCCGTTCGCAAAGTAGTCTAAAAGATCCCGACACGGGAACGCTCACCTTGAATGCATAAATCGTAAACTTGCTCACCCGGTATCGACCCAGTTCCCCGGATTAAAATTCCCGGTCTGTCTTACGATTCAACTGCATTAAATTGCATCGTGTTACGAGGCAACGTTTCCGCGAGTTCCGTTGAAAAGCGTAGTTCCTGAACAATTAAGCGTCGCAACTGGGTTAACTCGTAAACAAGGAAGCGCGATAATTTTGAATAACGCTCAAAGGAGCGGGGGAATGGAGTGCTGGCTTGGGGCTGGTCTGTTCGAGGAAACGCGGACGATACCGGGGCGAAAAATCGCGATTATCTTGCGGCCACTGCTTGTAAATAGTTCTTTCTCACAAATTGTCCTTCGAACAATGATTACACGACTTGTTTCGCAATATTTAGTTTTCATCGTAAAAATATCGGTGTTATTTGCGACTTCCTGGCGACAACGATAAAAGGTGAGTCAATCGCGAGAGCTTCTTGAAGTTTCTTCTTTAACCCTTTGACTTCGGACGAATCCATCGATATGGACGGCGCGTATTTCGTATGTCAGTTGCTACAACTGGTTGTCCACTGACTGGTGACCAAAACGGTACCCGGAAGTTTGATACCATGCTTAGGGATTAAAAATAATAATGACAAAGTAATAATGGCATATTTAGTTGCTGTGTTACATAGGACAATAAATTCCATGTTTAATTAATCAGTAAAACGGTAATAAAGGTGTTATAGTAAAGAAATACAGAGGACGTATATTTACGCCTTTCGTATATATCGATGGACTTGTGAAGGCGTATATTTACGCCTTTAGCAGTGAAAGGGTTAACATGTTATATCCCATGTTAAATCAATTGATAAAACGGTAAAAGATGTTATAGTAAAGAAATACAGAGGACGTATATTTACGCCTTTCATACATATTAATGGACTTGTGAAGGCGTATATTTACGCCTTTAGCAGTCAAAGGGTTAACATGTTATATTCCATGTTAAATCAATCGATAAAACAGTAAAAGATATTATAATGAAAAAAATGCATAGGGCGTAAATTTACGGCTTTCGTATGTATTGATGGATACGTGGGGACGTATACATACGTCTTTAGCACTCAAAGGTTTAAATCCTTGAAAGAAACAAAATGGCAGCTCGAACGGTACGCGTTTCAAGAATCAAGCTACGAAAATTTGGCACCTACGTAAAAATTGACGAGGCGACAAACCTCGAGCGAAAGACGTCGCGTCTCATGAATGGCTGATCAAAGAGACACGTGTATCCCGAAATCATTGTATTCCCGCGATATCCGATGCAAAGGCAAGGATAATATTGTGATTTAAAAACATTAAGTGTCAGCACAGCGCTCCGTGATGGATTCATAGAGGCGAGACTCCTGGCATCGCGCAACAAGTTTCTCCCTTAACGCTCTTGCGTCCACGTACGATGGTCCGTCCGTTAAAAATCCGTAGCGATTCTTCTTCACGAGCTCGTGAAACCCTGTACCGATTTCCCACGATAAAACAGCGATTTTAACGCTTAGCCAACCGAACGGGGGGAGATCTCCCATTTTTTTTTCTCGACAAAGCGCTGCCATTTGTTACAAATTGATGTGAAAGTTTTAGTTGCTATATCTTTGCTAATAAATTTATTAATAATTACTTATTAAAATCGTCAGAATTATTTATAAATTTATATGAATATTAAAAATTAAATACTAATTACTAATAAATTTATTAGTCGTATATAAATTTATTAATAATTAATTATTAAAATTGTCTTAATTGTATAGCAATTATTTTAATAATTATTAGATTAATTTTTACTTTTGTCATCAGTTAGTCTTGGACCAGTATTGAATTGATTAAAAATTGTACTTTGGGAAAGCAGAAAATGCATTTGACGAACTGTAAACAAAACTAGTTGCAGACTAACTAATAAAAAAAAATAAACAGAATCAATGGCAACGCTTTGTCAGATGAGGAAGAAATGGTTGGCTAATTGTTAAATCGGTGATTAGAACAAAACAACGAATTTCACGTTGCTGTTTCTCCAAATTGCAACCACGATCTTTCCATCGAATCCTCCGTCTCTCGAGCTGCCTAACCGGAAGTCCGCCGCGATGTCCGCTGTAAAACACGGCCGACGTGTTTCCCATGTAAACCCACGCTGATCTAGAAACCGTGTTTCAAAATATATCCAGCCACGGTGGCTCTCGAGCTAGGCTGCTCCAGAAACAGAGGCTCGGAAGGAAAATACGCGAGGCGATAGGCTGAAGCGATGCCAACGACAGCCAGGAAAGACGTTAAACGGAATATAAACGTGGCGATTAATTCCACGCCGCGATTTTTCTCCAGCTGCTTGGCCATTATCTGATTGGCTAGCCGGTTTCGCTCGTTTTTGGCAGCAGCTACCGAGAGAATGGCCTCGATGGCACGCGCGTATTCTCGCAGCGCGAATTTTATTCACGAGTCTAATAAGATAGAATATTTTCGGGGAATTTGCACGAGTAAATCGATCAAAACTATAGATCACAACGCGTAGGTATGTGTTCTCTCGACTGGAACATCGATGGATTAGATAATGAATTTGGAGCAACGTTCGATAAAATGCCTACGAAACAAAGGCATTCTTTGCGTTCGCGGGTTATCGGGATCAGATTTTCGACCTCGACTACTTTTAGCTGTGATTATTACGCGCTGTTGACTCGAGACGTAGGTCTACGCGTAGATTACACGGTGTTATTAATAGTTGTTGACCTGAAACGTGTTTGTTCGCTAGATAATCGATACAAGGTGAAGAAAGTCATGTTGAAGTGTCCGATCGACGATGGATTATTAATTTGGAACCGTCTGTTTAGATTAGAACTACTACTTAGATCTCTAATTAATTACTCTTTTCACTTCATGATAATGTTTCACGGAGACGGAAATTTCCCAACGATAATTTCAGCCGCCGTCGTAAAAAGACGACCGATTAAAATTTTGCCATTTTTCGACGCGTCTGAAAACTTTTGCCCGGCTTCCTAATCGATACGTCACGCTTCACCAGCGCCCTGTTCAACCCCAGCCCCGTTCCAAGACGGTGTACAGCAAGACAAACACTGTTTACCATCCCTCTGTCCCGTCCCCGTCGAACAACTCGGCGTCAAAGTAGCGCCGTTTCCTGGCGGCGTCTTCGCTACAAGATCGGAGAACGGCAATTTGCCGGGAAGTTCTCTCTCGCCGGGGCTTAATTGCTACTTAATCGCGATAAGTATCACGGCCCTGGAACACCGTGACTGGCAAATGAATCCGCGCGTTTCCGTCGCGCGTACGCGATCGCAAACACGTCCGTCTAATATCAAGCTACACGCACAAGTATCCGACGAATCCCAAATTACTTTCGGGAGGAACAATATGTAGGGCGGGGACGCGCGGGGAGAGGCGAATCGAGCTGTTAATTTCCTGTCGCGGAAGCAAACGGGGCTACAGGCAGAAACAAAGGCTGGTCGGGGATCTTCGCCCTCGCACGCTCCGACGCTTTTTCGCCCTCGATCCGGTTGGCGGGGCTGCCCTTTGTTTTTCTGCCCGTTATAATTCACCTTAACCGGTCGCTGTTAAAAAACCGACCCGTCATTGTGGCGTCTTTCTTTCGGGAGAGCAGCGCGTGGGTGGGCTTGCTGGAATGTGGTGTCGGGGAGGAAGCTTCGAGGGGTGCAGAATGGGGAAACGGAGGTTTATGGAGGGTAGAAAATTTTTTGGTTTGCCAGCAGAGGTTTGGGACATCGTGGGGTGTCGCAAGATAAGGATGGGGTGCATGAGAAATCTCTGTGATGTCGTGGCTGTTTCTAGATTGGCATCATTGGCTAGTGACATTGGTAGTTATAGTTACAGAAAAACACTAGAGATTCTAGGGTGTACCAAAAACATGAAAAGAAAACTGAAGAGTTGATTCTCTGAATTACCGAAAAATTGATTGATTTGAAAACGAACTGAATAGCTCGAAGATCAATTACAAAACCAAAGAATTACAGATCATTAATCTTATAGTAAATCTTTTAGATCCGTCTGCAGATACCGATCCCTCGTATTTTACGCGAAAGATAACGTCACGTTTACCTTTGTCAAACAAATCACCAAACACCGCCTCATAATCTTAAACATAAAACAGCTTGTATATCCAGTAGGAACCTCGGTCAGTTTTCCGTAGCCCGAAGCTAGCGGCCCGGAAAAAGTCACTCCCGCTATCAGTCCGTACCATCGCTGGTGTCCTTTGGCCATATGGCACAGAAAAGACCAGCCGCTGTTACACGATCGAGGAACGAGCACATAATTCGCGCGGTCGTTCCCTTTGCAGCCAGCGAAGCGGTTTCAGTGGGCTAATTAACGAAAACCCAGGCTCGGGACTCCCTGAAGGCAGCGGCAGAGGAAGAAAGGACTGGGGGAAAATGAAAGCGGATTTTGGTCTCTTTGAAATGGCAATTTCGAGTATGCAGTGCGAAACATTTTCGGACACCGAAAAGTTTCAGTACCTGATGTCGAAATCGGGTACCAAAAGTATTCAGGTACCTGAAGTTGAAATTAAGAACCAAAAATGTTCAAGTACCCGAAGTTAAAAATCTGATACCGAAAAGTTTCGAGTACCTGAAATTCAAATCGGGTACCAAAAATATCCAGGTACCCGAAGTAAAAATCTAGTACCTTAAAAATTTGGGCACTAGGAATTAAAATTGGGCATCAAAAATATTCAGGCATTCGAAGTTAAAAACTTGATACCAACAAATTTTCGGTACCGGAAGTTGAAATGGAATAGCGATCAATTTCGGGTACTCGTGGCAACTTCGTAACGTTTTGCCTGAGTTGAAAGTTTCGAAGCAGCGATTACTTCATAGCGGAATTTTCGACACGGATATCGTCCCGAAACGGCTTTTGATTGTCGCTTCCGGGTTAGGTTCACGTGGCTGTGGAACGGTACCCGGAAGGGCATATGAAATTTCGACTGGCTCTTGGCCCGCTGTACAGAAGGGTCTGTGTTAAGGCTTTTCTGGTTTCAGGGTAGAGAGGAAGGGATCTCGGAGACAGAAGTTAGCTAGGCCTTTGATCTTCCTTCTTTGTTAACCTCTGTTCTGTTTGTGTACCGAGATTCGGGGAACATGGTGTGTAAGCTGCAGTTATACCACAAATTCTGTGTGCCAGGAATGGAGAAAGGTGGTGCGGTAACGAGGTCGGCTTTTAGTGGACAGTTGGTTGCGAAAGGGGGCGAGAATTACAGCTTGCTTTAAATCGGTCACGTTTTTAAGTAAAATAGAAAAGCGTCGAATGCATAAGCATTTGCGAACGATCCAGTATAAATAACTAAATCCTCAACCCTGACAAAAGAATTAGTTCCCAAAGTCATTTAAATTACCTAATTCACGGTCAAACGCAGTTCTTACAATGTTACAAGTGACCCTACGTGAACAGATACCATCAACCCCTCAACGAGCATCCGTTCAACGAACCAACTAACGGTGAACGAGTTTGTTCGACGGTGGAACCAGTATGGTTTCCGGAATTTCGTGCGGCTGGTATACATCGGGAGGGAGAAGAGAGGTTGAAACAGCCGCCCCCGTCGAGTTTCACGCGTTAATGCCCCGGGAAAGCGCGGAGCCGAGAACCGAAACAGATTTGTGTGACGAGGGTAATGAAAGGTTGCCGGAACACACGAAAGGCCTCCGTCGTGATGATGGAAAACATCTCTCCGCGACGGTAGAGAGAGCCTCGATGGAGAAACCGTTCCGCTGGACGATCCTTCGTTGTCTGACGCGATTTTCGGGTTGCTAACGAAAGGAGAGTATCGGGGGAAAATGGGCGGGCTCTTCTGGCCCATTATTCTTTGATGCTGCTGGCGAACCTTTTTGCCTTCCTTTGTGCTCATCCCTTAAGTAGATCACTTTCGTCTTCTACCATTAGGCTTTGGGGAACGAAATTATTTTCGATATATTTGTTAGCTGTATTACTGATTTAGCGTTCTTTGTTACGAAATATGAAATACTTCTGAAGTGTGTACATATAATACAGCACACGAGATGCTAAAATTATAAAATTGACAATACTTCCTATATATGTAGAGGTGCCGAATTTGTCATAACGTGAGAGAATGGATGAGAGTGAGCGTGAGTGTGTGGTGAGTGTGTAGTGAGTGTATGATGAGTGTGTGTGTGGCATTCGTCGCTTGTTCGCCGCGAATGTTCGGTCCTGGCGGGTAGCGCAGGTGCGTGGAAAGGAGCCTTCGATGACGATTTACCCTAATGGGTAAAAAGGACGCCTTCTCGAACATTCGATGTTGGCAAACCCCCGCCACCTGTGCTAATGCATATAAAAAGAGATGCATGTCATTCGACGATATTCCACGAGATTCGACAATATTAGACGATACGTGACAATTCGTGACAACGTAAGTATGTCTGATTTAAGATTTATCAAATTAGTATAAGTCTGCATCTACCTGTCCCACATATATATAATACTAATAATATTTAAAATAATTCTCCACGAAGCTCTCTTTCCCCTATAATAACAAATTGTAATATTACGGTAAAATTGAGCATCAATCCAAATGCTGTGGGTATTCTACACATTTAATTCTGCGGCCACGTTATTTATCGAAAGGCTTCTTCCGGTCTCCGTGACACGAAAATTGATAATGTCAACCGAAAAAGGTGAGTTCCATACGGTAGCCGTGAATCGATTACGAGATTCCTCCGGATCGGTGACTTCTCGAAACTCGCGCCGACCTCTCGCGGGGCAGCGCGCGAGCCGTGCCACGACTATTTCCAGAGCTAGCATTTCCGCGGTAAATAATGGAAAGGATTTCCCGTACGACGACACGCCTCGTGTCTTCATTTTACTTGGAGAACCGACGGCTCGATCGATTCCACCTCCGTGCCCGGTGAATCGGATCCCCGACGACGAACGGAGACGTCTGAAATCTGGGTCGGCCGCCTCTTATCGAGCTTTTTTCCGGGGAACCGGCGGAATTGAAATATCTCGCCGGCGTTCGAGCATCGTCCTGATCGCGAATCGGCCGTGCACACCGCCCTGGCGCGCGTTCGTTCCGCCTAATGCCGCGTCCACATTGAAAAGAACAGTTCGCGAGCTGTTCGCCAACGGAAACTCGCGAATTGCTCGCCAACAAGTTATAAGCTTGTTCGCTTTGAATTCATGGGCAGTCCGCTATTAACTTTTGCCACATACGGATATCAATGTACAGACTTTAAAAATGTCTGAACAAGATCTGTTACTCGCAGCATCTGCATATTATATAATAAAAACGAATAATGTTAGAAAAAAAGGAGAGCGTCGATGTTGGCAAAGACAAGTGTGGAATCAGTTTAGTGAACAAATTATTACGGAACGAAAATGGATTTAAAAACTTTAGCAGAATGTCATACGAATACTGTGAAAAATGCTTGGTAGAAACTGACGACAATTGAGAGCTAGTCGAGTTCCATAAAATTGTGTTACGAACGCGTCCAGACACACTTTGAGCTCGCGAACTGTTCTCTTCTATGTGGACGCGGCTTAAGAAGATCACCGATCGCGAGTTTTCTGTTTTCATTCTCGTCTGAATCTTCTCCCTCGAAATTTAATTACAAACGATATCAGTAACTCGTTATACTTCAAATTTTGATTTTACCGATCCCTTTAACAGAATTTGTAATCTAGCCAACTCTTTCCCCACAGATTTAATTACGAACGATTAGGTAACCCATTATACTTGAAATTTTGATTCTACCGATCCCTTTTACAGAATTTGTAATCTAGCCAACTCTTTCCCCACAGATTTAATTACGAGCGATTCAATAACCCGTTATTGAAAACTTCAAATTTTTATTCTACCGATCCATTCAACAGAATTTGTAATCTAGCCAACTCACTTGCTGACGTAAACTTTTTCAATTTATCCTCAGGTGAGTTTTAAGGTTGAGGCAATCAGATTGCTGGAGTTTACAGACCTTAAGTTACGAGGATTGTAGTACTTCACAGTCTCCTTTTGCATTTTTTTTTTTTTGCATTTTATTCTTATAATGTAGAACAATATGCCCTCTTTTTAGTTTTAGTTTTACGTTTATCTTTTAATCATTTTTATTTTTACTGTATTACTTCTTTATAAAGGGTGTTTATCCGTTAAATAAATAAATAAATAAATAATTATTTTTTGCTAGGTTCGTTCATTTTTATTTTTGAAGTAACGAAATTTTAATCGGAGCATCATCGCCTTCGAACCTAATTTCACCGATCTGATGGTCGATTAAGAGTTATCTCTGTACAAGAGATATCCCGATGGCGCGCAATTTAAATTTATCCGACGATTGTGTTTCAATTACCCGCGCGAGTAATATTTTGCGCGTTTAATTAATATTTCGCGTGGAAAAGAGGCCGGGAATAGAGCGCGACTCGGGGCCGGGAAGTGGTCTGTTTCAAATTGTATCGATTCGAATAAAGTTAGCCGTACGTTGGCGGTGGTCGAAATTATGTTTACAACTATCGAACGCAATTTCCGCGGAATAATTACGGTTTAATTGATATTCCAACAGAGGGCCGGACCGGAACTTTTCCCGGGGCTGGACGTTTAACCGTGGCGATCGTACTCGTATTCACGCTGACGCATAATTAATAAGCGTACGTTGTCACTTTTCACGCGGAACATCGAACGTCGGTACCATTAATTGGCCTGGCTTTCGTTTGACAAATTGCCACCGTCACTCTCGTTTCGTTTCCCGGGTAAACGATCCTGAAACATCATGGAATTCTTTTCGTTCTCCGAAAATCAAATCCTAATCCGCGCGACAGCGAATCTCTTCTATTTTTTTTTCTCTTTTTTTTTTTTGTTACATAAATCACCCACACGAGAACGCTCACAGTAGTGGACAAAAGTTTAGGACCGAAGAGTCAACAAAAATAAATTTATTTATTTATGAAAAATGGCAGGATGAACAAATTTCGTATTCTATGGTAATCAGTAAATAGAATTCTACCATAATAACAATAAAAATTAATGTACGGAGAATATTTACAAAGCATGAAACTAAGTTTTACATTGTCTTCTCGTCTTAACCCTTTGCAATCGAGAGGTGACCGTTAGTCGTTTAATAATACTAACTTCAAAAATTTTCAAATTCGAAATATTTACTATGATTCACGTGTATTAAACTTCATTTAGTTTGGTCAAGTCGTATATTAAAATTTACACATATGACTGTTTAACATCCGGGTCTGAACTAAAGTCTGAAAATTTGCGAAACTATCATATGCTAGGATCACGATGTCCCATGAGAGGGGACAGCCGAGTGCAAAGGGTTAAACTTTTACTGTCCCTATAATCTATCTGATAAAATCATTAATATCTTAAAAAAAGTTTCGTTTCAAAATACATCAGACTAATCAGCATAAACATTATTTTTACATTTACTTTCGAAACGCTTGCAATTCGTTTCAAATAATTATTTCAGTAGAGATCGATATGTAAGCGAATCTCAAAATGGGAATAAAATGCCCACCGTCCTTTGGTGACGTGGACATTAACAATTTTGAACGATCCAACGGTACAAAATTTCAACAATTCTTTATGATACCAGCCTCGCCGACGCGAAATTTGAAATGCCACCGGGATTTCCAGCGACTCAGCAACAGTGTCCCAACGTTCGAACCCCATAAGTAGCTCCCTCCGGGGGCGTCAGTCGGTCGAATCGCGTGGATTTACGAGATTCGGAAAGAATCGCGAGCATTATCCCGGCAGTTCCACGTTACCTGGCCATCTGTCTCGGAAGTGCGCGTCATAAACGCGAGCCCGCACCACGCCTTCCGCCGCATACGAATTTTATTACATCTTACGGGGCCATTTGTCGCCGGCACCCTTTTATCGGCCACCACCCCTCCCGCACCACCTTAGGACCCGCGAAAAGATTGAAATCGTGACGTGCAATTACAAGGCATCGCAAAACCTCGTCGTACGATATTAACCCTTAGCGCTCCGTACGTTTCTTTTCTTCATATGCAACAGTCTCTTTTTCAGACAATTTTGATTTCTTCGTGGAAAATACGTCTTTACCATCGCTGAGCTTTACCTTCTCAATATAACATTCCTCCATGTGTTTAAGTATAAAAATAGGTCATAATATAGTTTAATGACAAAGTATCTGGAATATGGTCGTATTAAACTACTGAATGTCTCCTTCTAAAATTCTGATTTGAAACTTTATGTGTGTACAGAGAATGGTATGTCCTACGTGGAGTAATTTTTTTGACGGCAAAATATTTTGTAAGGGGGCTGATAACGAATCTCAAAGTTTCAGCGATTTTTTACACTTTGAGTACAAGCTTTTCTGTGGTCTTTTTTTATGACAGGGTGATAGAGTACTAAAAATTAAACATTTTCTATTTAAAAGGTTTTGCTTCATCAAGTACCATTACAAAGTTATCTTTTAAAAAATGAGAGGAAACTCAAAAACTTCAACGCTGGTTTCACCCCTTTAAAATGGCATTTAGATAAAAAGAGGAAATTAATTCATACTTATACTGTTACGATCTACATACCCACAAAGTTTTATCAAATACTTCTGTCAGACTCAAAATTTCAGGGTTAAACGAATTTATTTGTGACATAGTGTACGAATACTTTTTGGAGCCACTGTATATTCCGGGACGAAGGGGTTGAAACGTTTGCCGGCGATTCCAAAGTTTTGGCCGACAGTGTACACGCGAAACTCGATGAAAAATGTTCGCCGACATTCAGCCGCTACACTCTGCTCCTCTTCAAGCGAAAATGTGCTTGTAACGAGGTCGTGTTACCAGTCAGTTCAGCCAACGTGCACGCGAGCGTTCGTTTGTCACAGCCACTCGTCGCGAGCAATATTGTCGCGAGCTCTCTCCGCCGATCGAGGAACTTTTTAATCTTTCCGCGGCGAGAACGAGCAGATGCTTTCAGGCTTTTTGTTCGACTCGACTCGCCGCCTGTCCGCCTCGAGCTTTCGATCGAGAATTTTTCCTCTTCCGCCGCTTCGAACTTTCGCTCGAGAGATTTCGAGCAGCGCCATCCGATTTTCCCTTCCCTCTTCTCGCCATTTCTCCTTTCCCTTCCTTTTTCCCTCTCCCCCTCCCCTTCTGCTGCGACATCCCTCCCGAGGAAAATTCTTTTTTGCGAAGACATATCTCAGTAATCAAAAAACTGAATTTCTTTACATTAAAACAATATTATTTATTTCGTTGTATTCTAAACTGAATTGTTACCGTGAAAATCACTGTCGAACCAAATTAGGCGCCCTCAGTCTCAGGCGATCTCAATGGGAAAAGCGCCTATAGGTGGTCTCAGTATCGCAAACATAAAATTTATGAGCCCCT
>JAOPTO010002473.1:97145-318603 GCA_033822845.1 Tetrapedia diversipes | reverse complement strand
TGATCGCAATGGAATAAGCGCCTGTAGGCCCTCTCAGTATCGCAAACACAAAATTTATAAGCACCTATAAGTGCCCTCAGTCTTAGGTGATCGCAATGGAATAAGTACCCATAGGTGGTCTCAGTATCGCAAACATAAAATTTATAAGCCCCTTAACCCCTAGTGAAAGCGTGGGGGGACCCTATGGGCGCCCTTTAGGCCCTCTTAGTATCGCAAACGCAAAATTTATAAGCGCCTATAGGTTCCCTCAGTCTCAGGTGAACGCAATGGAATAAGCGCCTATAGGTGCCCTCAGTATCGTAAACATAAAATTTATAAGCGCCTATAGGTGCCCTCAGTCTCAGATGATCGCAATGGAATAAGCGCCTGTAGGCCCTCTCAGTATCGCAAACACAAAATTTATAAGCACCTATAAGTGCCCTCAGTCTTAGGTGATCGCAATGGAATAAGTACCCATAGGTGGTCTCAGTATCGCAAACATAAAATTTATAAGCCCCTTAACCCCTAGTGAAAGCGTGGGGGGACCCTATGGGCGCCCTTTAGGCCCTCTTAGTATCGCAAACGCAAAATTTATAAGCGCCTATAAGTGTCCTCAGTCTCAGGTGATCGCAATGGGATAAGCGCCTATAGGCCCTCTCAGTATCGCAAACATAAAATTTATGAGCGCCTTAACCCCTAGTGAAAGCGTAGGTGAACCTTCTGAGCGCCCATAGACCCTCTCAGTATCGCAAACGCAAAATATATAAACGCCTATAAGCGCCCAGAGGGTCCCCCCACGCTTTCACTAGGCGTTAAGCAGAGTCATGATGCAAATGGGTTAACGATCGCGTCGCTAGGAAGCTTTTTATCGAGCTAACCGGGCTACCAGCCGCGTGGAACCGTCGCCAGACACCGGAAGCGGGCCTCGCGAGGCGGAGACACGGTTTCGTCGCCGGGAGGGCACGAAAAAGTTCGGCCCGATTAAGTCGAAACGAGTCGACGTCTCTTTCGGCCACTTTGCGCCACGCCGGAGACGTCGCCGAACTTTTCCAGCCAGCAACAAGGATCCAGGAAGCTTCGACGCGGCGTGTCTCGTCGGGGAATCTCTTCGTGAAAGCATCCACGGAAGCCTGGGTGATGCCGTGTCGGCAGGATTAAAAAACTTCCTTGGCCGCGTGAACGTCGTGTCGCGTCGACGAGGACGGGGGAGAACTCGATTTCGCGGCTTGCAGATTAATTCACGAATTAACCCCTTGCCATATAAATAAAATGGAATTTGATGCGTTCGAGAAATACTATTTAACCCTTTCGTTATGGGTGCCGGATATATCCTGTTGTAACGTAGGTTTATGCGTGGATCCTTGTTTCAAAATTTACCATACCGAATTAAATTACTAAGAATTATAACTTGGTGTTGTAATCACCATAAATTGTATTTTTATTTATAATAATAGCGAAATCTGTAAATATTTAAATAACTGAATATGCTTTAAAATATATTCATTTTCAAGTTTCTCATATAATACGACGAAACAGTTGTTAAGTAGCTCTTAAAAAAGTGTACATATAAAAGAATTTCAAGGTAGTGCTGAACGACGTTTTAGCGTTTACCAAAGACTACCAACCTGCAATGTGTACACTTTTCGGCGCGACGGCCCGTTTTCAGTGGGATCACTTCGGCAGAGCGGACTGCCGTAACGAAAGGGTTAATTTTGATCAACTGAACAGTTATATGCAAGCTTGGAAACAGAACATCTTAGTTTGAAATTCTTTTTGTAAGGGGGGAGTAGGGGGCATCTTATTCCTAGCAATTTTTGCCGACTTTTATCGATGAAATGATACGCACGCATACTCAAATCTATTTAAACCCTGGCGATAAGAAGCAGCTAGTCGTTTGGACCGAAGAATGGACCAACGTTCAAGCCCTATTGTAAATTGTTTGATGCAACTCCTTAGAGTACTGGCAGAGATTCCAAGTTACCACACTGTACATCCTTTTTTAGAACTGATTTTGTGTTCATCATCTCGGTAGTAATAACCAAACTCCCAGCGACACTGAGAAAAAAACCAACAGAGAAAATGGAGAAATAAAGGTCCCTTTCCCCTATTTTCTGCTCTCAAAGTGTCAATTTACGCGCGGCGGCTGCCACCTGAACGCGTACACGTGTAGGCGAGCAAATTCGTCAAAGGCGAGGCCAATTCGACCGTGCGTTACGGTCGCGGCCGAATAAATCCCGCGAAACGCGCAGCTTTTTTCATCTCTCGAGCGCGAACGAGCCCCAGACGCTTTCACGAGGGACGATTCCCGACTTGACGCGGCGCGTTAAGAGCCTGTCGCCGTTAAGGGACGAGAGACGCTCGTCATCGGCCTCCCTTCTCCCGGCCAGGATTCCGGGACTCTCTGGCCGTCGGGATGACGTGTCGGTAGAGATTTCGTTCCGGATGCCGTTCCCGTGACGCTCGAATAACCGAGAGGGCGCGAAGAAGAGTGCAGCCGCTAAAACCTAGCCGCGCGTAATCTCGAGGGCTCGCGTAGAGCGTGAAGAATATCGTTTTCAGCGTGATTCTAACTGCCACATTTTTTTCTATGCTCCTTCTCCAGCGAGCGACGGAAAATTTTCGCGACACTCCAAGCTGAGAAACATAGATAGATCTCTTGAACACGTTCGAGTACGCGTAAAAGTGATGTTAACCGTATCTAGTATTTGGGAAGAAGTATGAGTATTGTAGATTGAAAAATAGTGACTTACAACCTTCGTAGATGATTAACAAATAATAAGGAATTGTCCTTTTTCAGAACTCCTAACTGGTAATTAGAAATCACCCTCTTTTCCAAACTTTTGCAACACTCCAAGCTGAGAAACATAGATAGATCTCTTGAACACGTTCGAGTACGCGTAAAAGTAATGTTAACCGTATCTAGTATTTGAGAACAAGTATAAGAAATATTGTAGGTTGAAAAATAGTGACTTACAACCTTCGTGGATGGCTAACAAATAATAAAGAATTGTCCTTTTTCAGAACTCGTAACTGGTAATTAGAAATCACTCTCTTTTCCAAACTTTTGCAACATTCCAACCTTAACGATATAGATCTCTTGACTGTAACATTTGGGAACAAGTATAAGAAATATTGTAGGTTGAAAAATAGTGACTTACAACCTTCATGGATGATTAACAAATAATAAGGAATTGTCCCTTTTCAGAACTCCTAACTGGTAATTAGAAATCACCCTCTTTTTCAAATTTTCGCAACACTCCGACCTTAAAGATATAGATCTCTCGATTGTAATACTTGGGAACAAGTATAAGAAATATTGTAGGTTGAAAAATAGTGACTTATAACCTTCGTGAATGATTAAGAAACAATAAAGAATTGTCCTTTTTCAGAACTCCTAACTGGTAATTAGAAATCACCCTCTTTTCCAAATTTTTGCAACACTCCAACCTTAAAGATATAGATCTCTTGACTGTAACATTTAGGAAGGAATATAAGAAATATTGTAGATTGAAAAATAGTTATTTACAATCTTCATGGATGATTAACAAATAAAAAACAATTGTCCTTTTTCAGAACTGGTAACTAGAAATCACCCTCTTTTCACAACACAAAGACTTTCAGCCCTTTCGATAATCCAAATCTGAGATACCATTTTCTCGCCTCAGAGCTTTCCCCAAAAGCAAAATCTCTGTTTCCTCCGGTTACACGGGGCAGCAAATCGCGAACGAGAACGGTCGAAAGCGATCAGAAAGGGTGGGCCGTTGTTTTCGCGGCGCGAACCGGGGAACGCCGCACCTCAAACAGGGAATAATACACAAAGGGACCGGGTGTGGGAGGGCGGGACGCGTTTTATCTGCCGCGCGTGTCCAGGCAGCCGGCATTAATTGCAAAATCCCGTTTAAGTGTTAACGCAACGTTTGCTTAGGCAGGCAAATTTCGGTCGCTGGCGCACTTAGTCCCGGGCGCATACGGAATTCAGTTTCTGTATCGCGTTACCACGGTAACAGGCCTGGCCTGACCGTGTCCCGTTCTCCGGCCAGAGTCCATCCTGCGGTCTGCTAGGCCCGTTTCCCCCTCTGAGTTTCGGGATGACGTGGACAGAGACAGACGGACACGCGGCGAGAACGGTGTGAGAGAGGAAAGCTGGACAGAGGGAACGAAAGAGAACAGAGACGGACACAGAGACGAGCAAATCGAGCCAGCTGCGAGTGCGTGGAGACGGAGAAACTAGGGGTGGAACTGGGGGGTGTGGGTAGATCGTCGGGGTAACTCCGTCGGGAGAAAGCGTTCAGGTAGATCGCGGGAAACTGGACAGTTTCCTTGGCGTACAGCACCGGGCAAAAGTTTAGGATCAAAGATTTTGGTAGTAATACAGTAGTCGACAAAAATTTAAGATGGGAGGACAATGTAAAGCGGTGTTTCCCAAAGTAGGGCCCACGCCCCACAGGGGGGCAATTCGAAAATGGACTCTATATATGTTTCGAAATTTTACTTACTGTGTTTTGTTAACAATTTCATACTGATTTCTTCCTAGAACCTATCATTTATGTTTCTTAAGTGAACAAATCAATTTTTTAATGTTAAAAATTATATATGTTACATAGGGTGGGGGCATAAAAACTTTAGAAAGGTTAAGGTGGGGCATGGCACAAAAAAGGTTGGGAAACACGGATGTAAAGCATAGTTTTATGAATTGCAAATATTGTCTGTGTAATAATTTTTATTGTTACTATAGTAGGGCACTATTTATTGATTACCATAGTATACAAATTTTGTTTATCGTGCCATTTCTTATAAATTAATTAATTTGTTTTCGTTGACGTTCAATATTGAATGAATGACGTTCTCTGCCAATTTATGAGTGGAGCATTCTATTGCAGATTTTCTTAAAAGATTAGAAAGTGACATGAATCTAAACCGCTTTTTTTATTTTAAACTTTTTGCGATCCTTGAAACACACGGTACTTCAACGTGCGTGTTTGTATGAAAAGGTTGAAAATCAAAGGGTTGAGGTTTTCTAAGGATGGTTGAAGAAATGGAAGGTCGAGGTTACGTTCGTTATTGTACGTATCACCGGTGTGTCCAACCTAACCCTGTACCTTGCGCCAGCTAACACGTTTTGTACAGTGAATAGGGTGATAGCTGCCAAAAGGGGGTTGGGGCCGAGGAGGTCGCGTTAACGCGATAAAACGACGCTGACGCGAATTATTATGCGTCGCGGGTCGCGATCTCCGGCTTGCCAGGGTGGTTGGGAAAACGACGGTGTAAAGCGATCTCGAGGAGGCGGAGGCGGTTGCTCGCGACGTTCGGCTCGGTGAAAGTATGATAGTGATTCATGGTTTGCCGAGCATAAAGAAGGAATTTGCTGAAGGAAAGTTACGCTGCACCTTTCTGGAATCTCTGAAAAGAATTCCTGAAAACGTTTTAACCCTTCACCGAGAAAAATGTATATCCCTTCCATCTGTACAAATTGCCTGCTCGTTACCAAAATTCGCTGTCCTCCCAGAAACGTCGTTATTCCCGTCGAGCACGAAACGTTTTGCGTTAGAACGAAATGAGAAATTGATAATCAAGGGTAGAAAGTAAAAACAAATCCAATCTAGCGGGCATCGAGTGGCCAGAAATACAAAGAAGCAGAGGTACAGTAGGGGACAAAAGTTTAAGACGAGAGAAGAATGTAGAATATAGTTTTATGGTCTGCAAATATTGACTGTACATTCATTTTTATCGTTATCACGGTAGAACATTATTTATTGACTAACACAGAATGCAAATTTTGTTTATCATGCTATTCATTATAAAGTAGTTTAATTTCGTCGAACTCTTTGGTCTTAAACTTTCGTCCATTACTGTATAAAAATTAGAACGCGTTCATGATGTATTGGACTATCTCTGTACGGTATCCAGAACCGAGGTGCGTTCCAATTAGCAAGTTAATCAACGTTCCACCCCCGGTATACTCTTTCGCCCATCATCATGATCGTCCTCCCGTACAACTGTATCCTAGTTACCTTTCTAACACGCTCGACGGCCGCGCAGACCTTAATTGCTCCTCGTGGCGCGCGTTTTTCAAGGAGATTCGAGAGAAAAAAGTATGAGGAGAAGGAGAACGAGCCCCGTGTCTATATCCCGCGAGAGAGCGCCCTCAGCCTCGCCTGCAGCAGGCCGATGCACGGATTTTGCCTGGCTGCCCACGAATTGCATACAGCCAAGCGCCCCCTCGGTGTCTAAGAGGCCGTGAAACGGTCTGCGCTGCTCGCAGCGACGAGCCACGCGAGCCGTTGCACGAGTGCTCCACGGTATTTACATTAAATAGAAAATCTCTCGACGGCAGAGGCGATCCTCTTGCAGCAGCCGGGCGTCGGATCCGTCGTATCGTAATTCAATAACGCTGAGTGCGCGCCGCGACGGCCAATAAGGGAGGCGAGAGCAGCCGCGGGAGCAAATGCATACCGATCGACCTTCTCCCCTTTCCGCCCTTTTTCTCTATTTCCCTCTCTGCCCATGCCCTTTGCACCCGTTCCTCCGCGTGTCCTTTTGAGGCGGCCTCTCTGTGTGCCTCGATTCGCGTAGGTGTAAGGGAAACAGCGGCGGCTGATTTTATTAAGCTTAATTACGGTCGGTGCTCGCTCAGAATGAGAAAGGTAAAAAGTAAAGCTTCTCGTGTTTGAATAGTAATCCAATAATTGCAAGGTAGAAGGGAAAATATTATTTCCTTTTTGTATCGGTAACAGATATTATCCGGGAAGGAAAATGGTATCACTTCTTTGTAAATTTTCCAGCAAGCGGTAAATCTATCCTAATAATAGTAGTAATAATGTTGAGAACAGAAACTTCCATCTTCTTTCTTTCAGCCCTTCGAATTCGTTTTTCCACGGGTTCACGGCTACACTTGCAATTAGTTTGCGTCGATGTGAGCGAGAAGAACAGTGGCGCTTGATGGGTTTAATTATGATTAATGCCCGCCGTTGCAGGTCAGGTTCGCTCCACGATTGTTTCAAGGTGGATCGAAGGATTTTTGCCGGAGCATCCTTTTGTTCGCCGCCCGGCGAATGTTTCCTCTGGAACGGTACAGGGGTGGGAAGGCTAATGGACCGATGCTTTTCAAGCCGTAATGAGAGTTTAATTGGAGTAATTGCCGCCCTGTTTCGCCCCCTTCCCCCTATTATTTCGGCTCGGTTTGACTGCTGGACACGATCCCGAAGTGTGAATTTCGCTTTTATTTCGCTTGTTATTGAGGTTATCCACTGCCACCGATGCAAGTAGTATAACCTCGGTCACTAGTCAGACGAAACTTCGCTGAATGTTACACAGCACGATTTGATCGTTGTAAGTAGTGCAACCTCAGTTGCTTATCAGACGAAACCTCGCTGAATGTTATACAGCATGATTTCTTGAAGCTTGGAACTTTAAACAAATACCATAGCCTTCGTTTCGAAGCGAGAAATCGTTAAACATACTTTTTAACTAATAATATTTTCCAACTTGTAGGATTATTTATTGGCCGAAGGATTTTATACATAAACTACTGTCAGGATTCTTTCCAAGACCGCGATTATTACAACGATTATGACGACAAGCTAATACAACGACTTCTAATAACGAACTATTAAGATCTCTCGCGGGGCTTCCTATTTATTTGCCTCGAGCACACATCATACATAAATGATAGGTTCTAGGAAGAAATCACTATGAAATCGTTAACAAAACACAGTAAGTAAAATTTCAAAACATATAATGAAAAACTGAAATTCAAATTCCAAATAATTTTAATACAGATTTAAGGTTAAAGTCGTGTTAAAGTCGTGTCGAGTCCATTTTTGAATTGCCCCCCCCTGTGGGGCGTGGACCCCACGTTGGAAAACACCGATCTAGGATATCTGCTGTCCGCATTTCCTTCGGTTATCAACCTTACAACGCAGGCGTTGTTTAAAGCGACGCTGAAAAGAAAACGCGGCGACACCTTGAAGTTTGATCCCAGGGTCGCCTAAAGAAAGCAATGGCAATCGGCATTTATTATTAATCTCTGCCGCTCTCCCCTATACAAATGCCTTATTGATTTTTTAAATTGCCTACAAACTTTGTATTTTCCAAATAACTATCATGTAAACTATTCTCCAACGAACTTTTCATAGTATAGGTAATGAAAAAGAAGGATACTTTCAACAATTCGAAACATTCGATTCCTCGACAACCGATCTAACGCTATCTTCCACGTTCAACCGTTTCCCTTGTTATATCATAAAAGTGATTCCCAAAATTCAGCGCCTCGAAGCGCCGAGCCGTCAGAGAGGAGGAGCACCGATATTAATTAAACCGGAGTAGTCGAGGCTGCAAAATAATTCACGGGACGTCAAACCTGCACGATCAATTACTCGACGATTTTAACGCGACGACCGTTCGCTCGCGATTAAGAACAGCCACACATCGGGCGGGGCGGCCCGATCCCTCGAACCTGCGCCGATGAATTTTCCGTCCTGCACGCTGTCACGTCGAATTTTCGGGCCGGGAATTTAACGCCCGACGCTTTATTAGATACACCTTACCGAGCCTGGAAATAACGTCTCGTTACCGCGAGCCTGTAACGTTCACGACACGTTCTCGTTTCGCCGTCGCGGATAGCGACGCGCACCGTTTCCGTTCCAGCGGTTCGTAAAACCGGATACGGGAGGTCGGCCAAGATGCCGGGGCGCTGTAAAAAACTATATAATACTCCCGGTTAATTTTTAAAGCACCACTCACGACCGGAGACGAGCCTCGCGCGCAGCCGGAAGTTTCGTTATCCCCGCCCGTGAAACACACCTTTTTTAATAATGCCGTAAAAACCCTCTCAGCATCGCTGGGAGCCTCTACGGAAAATTACAATTTCTCTCTCTCTCTCTTTCTCTTTCTTTCTCTTTCTTTCTCTTTCTTTCTCTTTCTTTCTCTTTCTCTATCCCCCTCTATTTTCTTGCCCACTTTCCATTCTTCCTCGTCTTTCTTTCCATATTCCCTCTCCTGTGTATCCAGCGTGTAACGATTCGACCAACCCCCCGTTTCCACTTTCCACGTGTGCTCGCGAGCTATCTAACTCGACTCCGTTGATCGATTAAAACCAGTTCGAACGGACGCTTCGCCCAATCGACTTCCGCCACTTTTTATCCTATGCTCATCGACGGTTGCGAACGATCCGTTTAACGATGATCCGCTCGCTTGAACAATGATCTAAGTCGACAAACTTTTCTAAAATTTATATATTCATTTTTTCGCGGTTTCGCTCATATTTCATGCAATTTCATCGAAATGTTCGTCTTCGATCACTTTTATATGGATAATACTGTTTTAGAATATAACCAGTGCATAATGTAATAAGAAACGTGGTAATCGCTATTATTGCAGCACATAAGTGAAACGGAACGTTGTAGGTATCACTAGGACAATATTGATTATGTACGAACATGGTAGATGTCACAATTAATATTTAACACGTTCGTCGCCACATCGCCACATCATGCTTGGGTGACGCTCTTTATCTTAAAGTTAAATAGGATTTTAATTTGGAAACTTGAAAGGAATTCAATGGAATAATTATTCAAGTGTAATATATATATATATAAATGTGAAATACGTAAAATAAAAATAAAAAGTTAAAATTTTTGCTGTTTTTATATGTTTTTTACCCCTATTTTCTATGCAATCGGATTCGGGCCCAGTGAGAAACTCAGCCGAATCACGATGGGCGACGAACGTGTTAATTATTGGATTGTTCGGAAAGTAATTTCGTTTTTTCCTAACACAGGGCTTAATTGTATTTTTTCCTAATCAACTTCACACCTAAGCCGCATGATCATTATATATTTTGACAGCATATATAGCAAGGCTTGCTTTCTAAAAGTTTCGATTGATTCTACCCAGTAGTTTTTTGTTGGTGCCCTATCAAATATGTGTTGAGGAAAACAACAATGTTAAAAATATATATAAACTTATTTATTTGATGTAACAATTTTCTGATCCCATTCACATGTCCTATTCCCAATCAATCTCTAAACAAAAGGTGTACATTCACGATCCTCATTTAACTTTTTTCATTCTCTACTCCATTCACTCATATTTTCATCCTTCTTGTTTTTCCATACATTGCTTCTCATTCTAATTTCTTGACCGTTCATTCTAGAATCTCTTTCACACAAACAAACATACACACGTCAATAAATTAGCAATCACCCTCACAATATGGAAAGTGAAAAGCAATATTTTCAGAATTTTTTACTTTTTCACTATCGAATAGGTAAAAATACTGTTCAACCAAGGAAAAAATTATCCAGTGTGTATGAAGAAGATGTATTAACAGAACGCCAGTGTCGAAACTGGTTTGCAAAATATTGATCCGGCAATTTTGATGTTGAAGATGCACTACGCGTTCTGGAAGGCCAGTTGAAGCTGACGAAGACACAATAAAGGCATTAATTGAAGCAAATCGTCGAATAACAACTCATGAGACCACTGAGAGATTAAATTTATCGAATGGACAATATATAATTCAATAAAATATTTATTCGCTACAAGAAAGTCGTCTTTCATTTTCATAAAGGAAAACGAACTTACTTTCCGAACAACCTAATACTATGTTCCAACGCGTGTCCACCGACACAATGATCAGAACAGTCGCTTTCCATGGTATCTGGAACGATTTCTTTTCCAGTGGAACGCGTAAATAGGCGTTCGTTTTGATAAATCTTGCGGGGTCGAGCATCGCTTCCGTCGGCTATTAGCTCCCTCCCTTTCGAGGTGCAGCTCCGTCGGGAATTACCGAATGGCGCGGAACTAACGCCGCCGAGTTTCTCCACTTGCACAGGAACTTCGCCCTGGCGCAATGCAAGGGAACGCTCAGTTAAGCAGAAATAAGGCCCCTGAATGTTGTTGCTGCCGGATTAAATATAAACAGCAACGAAGAAGGTACAAACGGGCGCAGCGCAAGGATCCTCCAAGTTCCTCCCTCGGCTCCTCCGTTTCAGCCTTCGTCTTCGCCGAGCATTGTGTCGCTGCGATAATCGCGACCCATCAAAATTATCCTGGAAATACGATTATTACGCTGTTCCGGTTAAACGACCGGCTAAAAGTTTGGCTATGAAACCGTTCCGGGCTCGCGAAACATTTTAATTAACAAACGCGACTGGAAATTTTACGTTGCCGACTCGTAATTCGGTTAACCATGCTAATAAATAATGATGTTCAAACTAATAAGAATTGTGATTAATAATAATTATTTCGCGTTCAACTAATATGGCAAATTGACGAGAATGAAACGAAAACATACGCATCATTCGTGCGTGTGTAAAGGTTTCTCGTCCTCGGAATAAGCGCGGTAATAATTTCAAATTCGCGTACATTAATTATACATTTTCGTTTCGAGTAATTTTTACGACCGTTAAAAATTCTTTCGTATTTCTCTTGCTGATTTTGATTTTTACGGCGTTGTCCGTCCTCGTGATTGCCGTTTAATCACCCCTCCACCCCCCTAGACGGTGGAGAGGTTGTCGAGCACAACCACTAGTCACCCGTTTCCCGTTCATTTGCCTCTCGACACCTCGTAAGGAACACCGGCCTCGCATCAAAAATTCACGGGAATTAGGATTCTTGACGGGCAGATTGCGTAATTAAAAGTTTCCTTTCGTTCGAGAACCTTTTAAAATTAATTGGACAAGTTGCCGGGGAGTTGCAAACCGAGCGCCGGCCGGAAACAACGCGAAACTTCGGCCACCCTCTCATTGCGGGATACATAAATAAACAATCGTTTAACTTTGCGCTGTTCGCGCCAGCTCATCGTCCGAATACTTTTGTCAGACTCTGACGAATAAAAACGATGGAGTTTGGAAAAAACCCTTAAATTCATAATTTTTTCTTACACGTTGAAAAAAAAAATATATTACGTGAAGACGTGAACACGCTGATGTAGGGAAAAATAAAGAAATAATATTACAACGATATACGTTTAAGGGTTGGAAAATTAAAAAACTTTTCCTCGCTTAATGGAACACTTGGAATACTTTATTCTGTTCGAAAAAATCGAAAAACCTCCGGATATTATGGAGGTACGAGTATATTTTTAGAACGCGGCTCTTTTCGATCGTCGTAATTGATTTAATTATTTCCAAGAATTCACGGCATTGTTCGAACCCCGAACAGCGAAACAAACAAAGGAACGAACGTTGAATGCAAATGCGGGCGATCAGAAAATCCGGAATTTCCATGAATTTCCACGTTTTCCTCGCGAAATTTCGCTACATCCTGCGAGCGCTTCCATGGAATCGGAAACGCGTTGTATAATTCCCGCCAGCGCGAATAATTAGCTCGTCGAGAAATTTCCGCCTAATGACGAATCGATGATATCCGACCGACCTGATTAGCGCTGTCTTCTCCTACACTTCGAACGTTATGCAGTTTCAGACAGGGTTTACCCGCCAAACGACTCCTAAATTTAGCCCTCTAATTGTCGTCACCACCTTCGCGGTCTTCCAGAATCCAGAATCAAACGTCGCTGTTTGATTTCTGGCTCATTTTCCGTTTCCGACGATCGCGGGCGATCGCAAACTCTCCGCGATCCTCGTTAATCGATCCGCGGGATCCAGCGCGACACGGTAACCGGTGGCCGATGGACGATCAATCAAACGGTATCGGCGCATTATCAGGGTTAAATTAGCGAAACTAATTTCGCCGTGAGCCGCATTAACCCGATAGCAGGCCGGACAAGGTAAATACTGGGCCGTGATTGCGCCCGGTTAAGTGTACCCGTGCGCCTTAACATAGGCAACCGCCCCTGTTCAGTGCGCGCTCTAATTTGCCATCGACCGCTTTGGTGCCGCTGTTTATACTGCGTCCACTCACTCTCTCTCTGTCTCTTCGCTCACCACACACCCCCGGTACTCTCTCTTCGATGTGTTCCTTCGTGAGAAACCGAAACACTCGTTTGTCCTTCGTTCGTCTGAAGCCCGCCATTTTCCAATGAAATCGAACAGCGTCGAATGTGATCACCAGTCGAAAGAAAGATACTTAACCCTTTTAGTGCCGAACGACGATATATCGTTGCGTATACCATGGCGCCTAACTATTTGCATCGCGAAAAAGCTTTATCTCAAAATAAATTTACAAAACGTTATAAATGTTTCAATTTTTTCTTTTATTCCGTAATATGCTTGTTGTTGAATTTTGTAAATATCATTCTTATTCCGTTCTTACGAGCTTCTTCCCAAACCTTGGCAAATTCGTTAAATTTGCTCGGCACTAAAAGGGTTAATTCGGAATTTATTCGTGGAGTGTGTTCATTGTGAAATAATTTAGCTCTCTTTCGTCCTGTTACACGGTCGATGGATTTTCTGAAGGACGCTAATGTAAAAGAAATGTGACGGTACCCTGGAAGACATCGAAGGAAATATAGTAATTAAAACGGGTGTAGGGAAATGCCTACAGCCGACCAATAAACTTTTTTACTACTTCGTTTTACCTGGGCCTCGAACACCGAGGGTTCGAGCGGGTGACCAGAAAAAGTCTTCAGTTTCCAATAGCGATATCAGGTCTGTTCAATTATATTTATTATTTGTTATTTGTATTGTTATTTCATTACACTTTGTTGTTTCGTTATATTTTAAATCGTTGAATAAATTGTTATGGTTCTTGCTGTTATATTTCGTTATTCTCACGCAATTACACCTCAGAAACTTAGACAAGCTTTCGCCCCAATTATTGAACGAAAAGTATCGAATGGGGTCCTTTCAAAAAGTTGAAACTGGAAATTTTTGGCTCGTCCTGTCTAACCTCTGATTAAACGAACTCGTCCACCCTCTACATCGTTACGCTTTATTCTTCATCTTATCGTGCACCACCCCTGCTTCTTTTGTTTCCCATTACACAGGGCGGGGATCGAGTAACGAAGTCCTTTGTATCGAATTACAGCGATGGCGGGTATCGTGTTCGGCCATTAAAAAAACGAACGAAAGAACAGCGGAAAGCAGAGAAAAGCGTGGAAAGAGAAAGTGGAATCGGGTAGAATTGAATTGAAACCACCTACAGAGGAGCACTGTTTCAATTTTCACCGCGATCGTTACGATTAATTTTCAATTTCGCGTGGAACGCGCGAATTAGCCCGAGAGTCTCCGCCGGGAGCCGATGGCCGGGGTCCCGTTTCACGATCCTCGCGGGTTCCTTGCTCGATTTCCGGTTCCTCCGTCGCGACGTTCGAACGATCGCCTGTCGTAAAAATGTCCCGCCTCCTTCTCGAACAATCAACCCGGATTACGTTTTCGATCGACGTGGGCGCGCGCAGAGAATCGTCGCGATAACTCGCGGCGTGAAACGGCACCATTAATTATAACGGCCACGGCCGACTGAACGATTGACCGTTCAATTTCAATAATTAAGTCGAACGATTAACCGAATAATTATCGCGCATTATCATTCATTATTCTATCAAGCGTTCGGGACGCGCACGTTGTCAGGGGTATCGATCCTAACTTGGCCCGAAGCAGGTCGCATGCCGTTTCCGAATGCAAAACTGATTAATTTAGGTAATGGAAGATCAGATGAAACCGGACACTGAACGTCACAATATTTCAATAATGCAGCTAGCTGCCGTGCAGCGTTTCGATGTTGGCACGCCTCGCAAAGCGAACGAAACTGAAACGAAACGAGACCGGGCGGAAAGGAAACGAAACGGAAATATGGCAAATCCATAGGAATGAACTATAGAAATAAAACTGTTATTAACTGCAGGGATCGAATGAAAGATTCACAATCAAGAGTAAATTCAATATTTAATTCCTTTAACACGTTCGACGCCACGTCACCCATATTTGGGTGACGCTCTTTTTCTTAAAGTTAGGATTTTTAATTGGAATTTTGAAAGCAATTCAATGGAATAAGCATTGAAGTATAATATATATAAATATAAAATACATAAAATGAAAATAAAAAGTTAAAATTTTTGCTGTTTTTATACTTTTTTGCCCCAGTTTTCCGTGCAATCGGATTTGGGCCCAACAAGAAACTCAGTGGAATCATATTGGGCGACGAATGTGTTAACGCCAAACTTTGCATAAAAGTACCATTTAATGTTTAAAGATTTTAATAGATTTTATAGATTTTCATATCCTTCACAATGTAGATGTGTTTTTAATATACTTAATCCTAGTTAATTTGTTGATGCATGCGGGGTAACGTTATAAAAATTGTACCACATCAAGAACTATTGTCAGTTTCCAGAAGTAATCTCCTAATAATAATTACTCGTGAGATAGAAACGTGAAATGGGAGAGTCGAGCAAAAACGATAACCTTGCTAAATGATTTTTCTCCAAGAAAAAGAACGATTCCCCGCATGGGGGCAAGATTCGATGACAAACTTCCGCGGGAGCGATCGAAAGTTCGGCAGCGGATGGCAAAAAATGGTACGCCGCTCGGAGCGCTTCCGGTGACCTTGTCGGGCCATTTGTCTTCTCCCGACTCGCCGGAACTTTCAATCAAATCGCGGCACTCGAAGCGCCTTCGGGAGCCACCGATGGCTCTATTTACCGGAAATCAAACATTTTTCTGCGAACCTTTCCCCCGCCGATGTCGAGCACGCGAGACTTCCACGACATCTCGATGTTTCCAGCAATTCTTACTTATTCGACAAGCTACATTAATCACGCCGTATCATTTTTCTGTTTTATCGTAAAAGCGTTACTTTCCTACAAAACTGTTTATCGAAAAAATTATATCAATTGCACAGTAAACGTTTAAACTCTTCAGGTACAATCTTTATAAAAAGTAAGAAAAATGACTTAATTTTCTTTTTTATTACGATTTATTCATTTTACGTTAATAGGGATTCAAAAAGCAAAAAAAAAAAAAATTGGGAAAACAATAAAAATCGGTTTTCATCAATATGATTCAATTGTAGTTTTTAATAATATAAAAATTAAAAATTATCTTTATTTTTTTATTATACTGATCATTTTTTTGCTGAAAATTAATTTTTATATAACAATTAAAGTTAATCATTGCCGTTTTTATTATTTTCCGAAAAAAAATAACTACACATTTCATCCCGCACTTTTAGCATACGTATACAAGAAAATTCTTTAGCACTCAAACGGTTAACCTCCCCTTCGGAAATCAAACATCCAAACTCTGTCTCGCAACCATCAAGCATTTCCCTTTCCCGTCGACCACGGATCTTCTCCACCCCCCTTTCGTCCCGAATCTCTTTCCGCCGTGTTCGAGCGCGTCACAAAGCGACGTACCGCCCCGTAAAAAAGGTCGCAGTGCATCCAGAAGCACCACCTGACGGGTGGCCCGTACCGGTGACACGGAATTAGGACCGTTTTCAATCGCGGAGCGACAACCGGGACGACACGTGGGCACGCGTTTGATCGCGACAGAGGCGAGGGACGCGTTCGTGGATAGGATAGGGGTGGGCTTCGAGCAGAGGGACGGACGAGAGCCGATCGTCGGTCTTTTGTGCTCGCCTCTAAGGTCGAGTGACTCCATTGCCGAAGGACAACGAGGAGGAGCCGGCGGAAAGCTTTCTGACCTCTTTGTCAGCGAGGATCACAGTCCCCTGCTTTTTTTTCCGGGGCTCTTTGTCCGGGAGCAGTTTAATTATCATGCGCGTTTGAAGGGAGGAAGCAGGGGAAATAGACGAGGGGATGTTTAGGGAATTTCGGGAATCTGTATTCTTTTAACGGTAAAACAGGCACGTCAACGAGCAACCCTTCGTGTGTAGAAATAAAAATTGGTACTGTATTTCTTTATTGATTTTCATCTAGGAATACAAATCTTCCGTTTTATATATAACTCTGTTTGACTTATATCTAGCTTACATTTATCCCATTCATATCCTATTCACCACACTATTCCACTCGCTCTTCTAACCTACTTACAATTACTCTTTCTCTATCCCTTTCCCTATCGTAATACACTTATACCTCTCCCGCTACCCAATAATAATACTAACGATCATACTAATGACCACAACAACAACAATAATCATCATAATAATAATAATATTAATCCCATACATAATCGTAATAACTGCAATAAGAATAATAACCACCTTAACCTAGCAGGGATCGTAATCGTAATAGCCATAGGTCACCTAACACCTCATCCCTATGGTGTACACCGGGATGCTTCCCTTATTACCGCCACTCTTTTCCTTCCTTATTCTATTGCTTCCCTATTCTCTTTCATTATTCTTATTACTCTTCTTCTAAAAATTGGTACTCTAGTATACGCATAACTGTTCTAACACTTAGGACAATAAATCAGCGTACCGACCATTATTGCCGGCACAAGTTTACATGGAAATTTGTTATAAATCAAAAAGCCAAGGATCGTCGAAGAAACTTGTTACTTCTTAAATTCCACGACGAGTTAACCCGTCCACTCCCGATTTTTAAGGTTAAAACGAGAGGGGAAAGTAAAAAAATCCCAGCAAAAATCACCCCAAGCACCGTTTCCTCTCCTGTCCCCCCCAGCCAGCTCGTTCCATCGACGGATTAGACGGTCGTAACTCTAGAATATCGCCGGACACGTTTATTCGGCAGAAAGTTTACAGCTGGGGGGACCCATTATTCTTGCCCGGTCCCTTTATTTTCCGCGAGGAATCGTTATCAGCCGCGCCCGCACTGTCCGCAACTTCTCCGCCAGTTGTTGTTTGCCCCGTGCACGTTACGTCCTCGCGTCGTCCCACGGGGTTGAAAACGGGGGTGAGAGGAGGAGGAGGAGGAGGAGACGGGAAAATAAAACGAGAAGGTGGGACGGGGTGAAAAAAGAAGAAGCGAGAAAGTGAGGGAGGGGGAGAGGGAGAAACTTTATTATCGCGGCTAACTCCGGGCAAATTCGTTCATTTGGCGCAGATAGCGGCGGCCAGCGCCGAAAAGTTTCGGCATTAAGGACGCCGATAGCGATGAGACGGCCGCTTGTTTTTGACGAGGAAACACTCCTACCCGCGGGCGCTGCGTTAAGCTTCTACACCAACAGCCTGCCAACTTTCTGCTGCACGCGTGAAAGCTCTGCTTTTTAGCCTCGGATAGCAGCGAGCGTTTAATCTCGGTGATAAGGATCGATGAGAGTAAGATGATGAAGCGTTCCCGTTGAAACGGACGCGATTGAAGTTGCTGGAAAATTAAGACTCGTCTTTTTCTCTTCTCACGCGATTCTTCTTTACTCCATCTGTATTTTTTAAATTCTGTCCCTGGGAGCTCTGTCATTTTTTCCACGACAAAGCACTGTCATTGATTCTATTCATTTTTCTTATCAATTCGTCTTGAACTAGCGTTGAATTTATTAAAAGTTGTACTCTGGAAGAAGCAGAAAATAAATTTGACGAACTGTGAACAACGGTAGTTCAAGACTAACTAATAACAAAAGGAAGTAGAATAAGTGGCAGAGGAAAGAATGGGAGATTTCCTTATTCGGTTGGTTAAGTGTTAAGCGCGCACTAAGTGTTATTTGCCAATATCTTTAAACATAATTATAATATAATTTAAGTCGTTGAGTTTAAAACTGTATGAAGAAATTTAGGACAATTTCTCTTTCGACTGTTAACACTTAGCCAACCGAATAGAGAGATTTCCCATTCTTTCATCTGCCATTCATTCTATTTACTTTTGTTATTAATTCGTTTTGAACTAGCGTTGAATTTATTAAAAGTTGTACTCTGGAAGAAGCAGAAAATGAATTTGACGAACAGTGAACCGCACTAGTTCAAGACTAACTAATAACAAAAGTAAGTAGAATAAGTGGCAGAGGAAAGAATGGGAGATTTCCTTATTCGGTTGGCTAAGTGTTAAGCGCGCACTAAGTGTTATTTGCCAATATCTTTAAACATAATTATAATATAATTTAAGTCGTTGAGTTTAAAACTGTATGAAGAAATTTAGGACAATTTCTCTTTCGACTGTTAACACTTAGCCAACCGAATAGAGAGATTTCCCATTCTTTCATCTGCCATTCATTCTATTTACTTTTGTTATTAATTCGTTTTGAACTAGCGTTGAATTTATTAAAAGTTGTACTCTGGAAGAAGCAGAAAATGAATTTGACGAACAGTGAACCGCACTAGTTCAAGACTAACTAATAACAAAAGTAAGTAGAATAAGTGGCAGAGGAAAGAATGGGAGATTTCCTTATTCGGTTGGCTAAGTGTTGAGGGAAAAATTCGAATACCCAACATCCGGATTACCAATACCTCGTGACATGATTATCCGGGTATTCGGATAATCCCAGCTGTATCATAAACCAATGCGGGAAACTTCGCGTATAAATTTGCATTTGATGTACGTGGTATCAAAATAATGAATAGTTAATGCTAACATGGAATGACCACCGGAAAAGGATTAAACAAGCCCATATTTGCCGACATTTCACATTTTGTCGGTCGACGGAATTTCGACACACGCGGCTCGAGAAAAAATCCAATTGGTCTCTGGACGTCGAATAAAAAAAAAAAAAAACAAAAACAAATAAAAAAATGGAGAAAGGTACACACGCGCACGTGCCCGCGTAAGCGTACGTGTGCGTTCAGGTGACCGTAGGAGAACGTTATATTCACCGTGGGAAAATGTTCGACAGTGGCACGCCAGAGACACATAAATTGTCCGTTTCCCGTGGCGAGAACGCATGAATTTATAAACAGCAAAGCGGCGTCATTATTGCAGGAAAAATCGTATAAATCTTAACGCTAGCCGAGTATCCGTCGCCTCTGACCTGTTTTTAAGTCTTCCGTCCGCGGAAATCTAACGATAAAAAGGTGTGTTACTAGGAACCGTGGCTCGATTCAACTTCCGGTGAAAGGAAATCGCATATATTAGGTTGTTCGGAAAGTAATTTCGTCTTTTTTTATGATATGTCGAGCTTTGAGATTAAACCTAGCCGTTTCAAATGATCATGAACGGTCGAATTCGATAAATTTAATCTCTTAGCGATCTTACGAGTTGTTATTCGCCGATTTGCATCAATTAATGCCTTTGTTGTGTCTTCATAAGCCTCAACTGGCCTACCAGAACGTGGTGCATCTTCAACATCAAAATTGCCGGATCGAAATTTTGTAAACCAGTTTTGGCACTGGGATTCTGTCAATACATCTTCTCCATACACAACGGATAATTTTTTCCTTGCTTGAACAGCATTTTTACCTTTTCGATAGTAAAAAAGTAAAAAATACCGAAAATGTTGCTTTTTACTTTCCATATTTGACAGGGCACCAACCAAAAACTACTGGGTAGAATCAATCGAAACTTTTCGAAAGCAAGCCTTGCTATATATGCTGTCAAAATATATATTGACCGGTCATGGTAGGAATAGTGTTAAAGAAAGTCAAACGAATCATCTCCATGCCCGAAAGTCACGAAAAAAGAGAACGAACGAGTCGTTTTCGGGGGTCCACCGTAAGGAGAGCCAATAAAGAAAATGGCCGGTCGATGGTAAGCCAGCATCCGTGTTCCTCGCTGCATGCTCCATATAAGCGTTCGTCCCGGGGTATAGCCGGTCGCGGTGCATCAGATAAGAGGGGAGCTGGTCCCGGAATAGGACCCTATTATGTTCCCTGTAAGTGGTCGTGGCCGGGAAGCGCGCAAGAGGAGGAGCGGTCCTGCAGCCGGGCAACAACGGTGCACGAGATAAGAAAAATGCCCGACCGGCTACGGGGGCCCCCTCGTAACCGCAGAAGTTGTAATTATACAGTGATATTACTACCGAAAAGAATGAGGGACGACAAGGAGGCGGTGGTACGTGGAAGTCGTTTCCCGTGCGTCGGCATTTTACCCTGAATCTGGATGAAGATACGTCGACGCCAGATAACGGAACGAGTATTTATTATTGGACCCGGGAGCTGGTTAAAGGGTGGCTGTCTCTCTCTCTCTCTCTCCCCTCCTTCTTCTCTCCCACTTTTTCTCGTTCTCTCTCTCTCTCCCTTCTGCGTGGCGTCTCAATTAACGAGGAATTCGTTGCATGTCGACGAGAGCCGATGTCCCGTCTTCGTTCGCCCGTGGACTTCGCGTCTTCGTTGTTCTCTACCTATCTTTCCCCTGAGCCGGATTCGTTTCGTACGGTGCATCTGACGAGGAGACCCGGTCGATTGGTTCGAGCGATACACACTGGTAGCCTGAAAAGTGTGGCGTCTGGCGACTTCTTGAGAGATGAAGTTCGTGATATCCGGGCTAAAGGATTGCGTTCTCGCGGTACGCTGGAACCGTTTCCGTGTAATTGGCCGCCGGGCGAGCGTAGTTAGAATTCGGGGGACCGCAGGACCTCGGGAGGACAATTAAAAACTTCTTTACTGTATCTCGATGATCTAACCAGGAGTATGGGGTAGTAAATAACGCGCCCAATTCGGGGATACAAAATCTCTGTAATAGAAAACGAAACTGGGTACAACATCCTTTGCATTGTGACATTCTTATGCCCCATTGTACCTAGAACTGGACCAGATTTAACTAAACGTCTCTCAAGTCGTTCCCAAGAGATTCCATAAGAGTTCACGGAATTTACAAGCATCCGTGAATCTCGCCAACCAAAATTAGAGAGCAAAAATAAAAATCACAGACACGGTCGCGAGTATGGGGTAGTGAATAACTCGCACAATTCAAAGATATAAGATTTCTAATAATAGAAAGAGAAACCAAGTACAACATTCTTTGCATTGTGACATTCGTATGCCCCATTGTACCTAGAACTGGACTAGATTTAACTATACGTCTCTTAAGTCGTTCCCAAGAGATTCCATAAGAGTTCACGGAATTTACAAGCATCCGTCAATCTCGCCGACCAAAATTAGAGAGCAAGAATAAAAATCACAGGCACGGTCGCGAGAGGGGTAGTGAATAACTCGCCCAATTCAAAGATATAAGATTTATAATAATAGAAAGAGAAACCAAGTACAACATTCTTTGCATTGTGACATTCTTATGCCCCATTGTACCTAGAACTGGACTAGATTTAACTATACGTCTCTTAAGTCGCTCCCAAGAGATTCCATAAGAGTTCACGGAATTTACAAGCATCCGTCAATCTCGCCGACCAAATTTAGAGAGGAAGATTAAAAATCACAGGCCCGGTCGCGAGTATGGGGTAGTGAATAACTCGCACAATTCAAAGATATAAGATTTCTAATAATAGAAAGAGAAACCAAGTACAACATTCTTTGCATTGTGACATTCTTATGTCCCATTGTACCTAGAACTGGACCAGATCTAACTGGACGTCTCTCAAGTCGCTCCCAAGAGATTCCATAAGAGTTCACGGAATTTACAAGCATCCATCAATCTCGCCGACCAAAATTAGAGAGAAAGAATAAAAATCACAGGCACGGTCGCGAGTATGGGGTAGTAAATAACGCGCCCAATTCGGGGATACAAAATCTCTGTAATAGAAAACGAAACTGGGTACAACATCCTTTGCATTGTGACATTCGTATGCCCCATTGTACCTAGAATTGGACCAGATCTAACTAAACGTCTCTCAACTCGCTCCCAAGAGATTCCATAAGAGTTCACAGAATTTACAAGCATCCGTCAATCTCGCCGACCAAAATTAGAGAGGAAGAATAAAAATCACAAGCCCGGTCGCGAGAGGGGTAGCCAGGGTAAATAGTTTACCATCCGGTCCGGTCCATCCTGAAACGGCGTTGCGGCAAATGGCGTCGCGCGGGTGCAAGGAATTGCTGGTTCTGGTCGCTTAATTCAGCCGCGGGAAAGAAAGGCGCCCCCTCCTCCTCCCACACCCTCCCATCCTGTAATTTGGTTAATTTAATTAACAACGGGTTCGCTGCCGACGCGGCCAGCCGTTCCCTTTTCTCCGACTACCCGCCGCGTTCTTTTGTCATCCCCGGCGCGTAGCAATTTGCGGGGTCGCCGCGCGGATATAAAGCGTCGCGAGATAAATATCGGGCCGGATGGCGGTTGTCCCGGGTAACTCGAACAATCGTAATTGCACGAGTATTACAGGGACGGGCCCAGGCTATTAAACAAAAGCGCGGAGGGCGGCGTAACGATTCCGCGCCGGCGGAGTGGTAGAAGCGGTTTTCTGGCCGGGCTCCCCTAAATCTGATTAAAGATACGGCGCCGGAGAAGGAGCCCGGAAAACGGGTATTTATTGTTATCTAAGCTCAACGAAAATGAATCTGTCTCGCCACGGTTTCCGTTACACCGCCGCCCGCATACCCTTCGCTTCCTCTTTAATCGCGCCGCCTCCGCGATACGCGGAATTCCTTCGAATTCCTTGGAACCCGGCCCCGTTGTCCACGTGACAGGGAGGATGGTGGTTGGAATTTACAGCATTAACGCTGAAACTGTCCGATTTTCCTTCTCGCGTTTCGTTTAACCCTTTCGCTACTACGGGTGACTATAGTCACCGGCCACAAGATGCCACCTATACACGACGGGTGATTATAGTCACCCTATCATCTACCATAATAATGGAGGAAGTTTTATCTGTGTTTTGACGAGTTTCATACGAAATATGATTATTAAAAGGTTATTGGTTGCAACATTATGTTATAATTATAGTTACTATTTTGTTGTATAATATAAAAATATTAATCGTATTATTGAATTAAAAATCTGTTCATAGAAAAATTATGAACATGAATCATTTTGCTTCTGAAAGTTAAAAAGTCGTTTCTGAGACAAAAGTCTTGGTCTTGAATGCTAGAGACTATCTGCGTTTAATGTTCACACTTTCAGCATGGCACTCCGTTCCACACAAGACACTCTTCCGCCGTAGAGAAAGGGTTAAAACGCCAAATTTCCAATCGCACACTCCTATTCGTTTCTTTGTTACATCTACCATCCTACGTTGGCACTCCTCCGATCTTAAAGTTCATCCAAAATGCCAAATTTCTAATCACTCCCCTCTCTCGAATTCTCTACTAAATCTACCATTCTACGTCCTCGTTCCCCCTGTCTAAAAATTTCCCCCAAAAATTCTAAGTTCCCGAAATCGCGCCTCCCTCGAGTTACCCCAAAGAGCCGGTAACCGACGGTCGAGATCCGTCGATTAAGTCTCGGCGACCGAACTTTAATAAACCAACGCGATTCAACCCCCCCCCCCCCGTTGTATTACGTATTTACGTAACAATGGGGGCAGCAGCAACAGGAGGAAGCTCTCCTCGCGCTTCGCTTGACAAAGTCAAGTCCCTCCATCAGCGCCATTTCCGCCGGTTCGACGGTAATCTCCCCCTTGGAGAAGCCCTTTTCCCCCCTTCAACCCCTCCCAGCCTCGTAACGACGACTGGCAACCGGAACCACTGTCGTCGACCGCACGTATCGCGCCGTTTCCCTTAATCGCCTCGCAAATGTCGGTCACGGATAGCGGCAGCGCCGAACACGACCTCTTCGTGTCTCTCGGGCTACCACCGACGCGTTGCCCCGGTTTGATAAGTGGATCCGGCCTGTCCGGGACCGCGCATATATCCGACGACTATATTTCTCGGTGTCAAAAGTAAGACGATTTCCACTTCCGCGAGGAGAGAGAGAGAGAGAGGTTGGGTACGGGGGTGAGATCGCAGAGGGCGAAGCGGTCCGACGCGCTTGCCTCAGCGACTTTTCTTCGAGTTTTTCGTGGCTGAAGTCTGCAAACGATGGGACATCCTGCTCGAAGCATACTTTGGGAATCGATAAAACGTTTTCCGAAGTTTCTCGGGGGGAACGACAGAAATAGGTGGAAATAGAATATTTTTTGTTCGTTTGTTTGCATTGATAGAAAGTTTGGAGTTTTAGATATGGAGATATTTGTACGAGTGTCGGTGTAAGATAATATATCGTCGGGTAAATATTATGGTAATGCGAATAGATTTAAGAATTAGTGTTGTAAGACTGTATATTTGACGTGTGTCTGGACATGAACGTGTATGCGTGTGTATGTGTGCGAAAAGATCGATAGAGTTGGGTCGAATGTTGATCTTTTAGGGTCTTACTCGATCGAGCGAAGAATGGCACGAGAACTTTGGTGGCCAACATAGTGTGAAACTGTTGCGTTGCGTTTTGTTTTGTGTCATTTTTCAGTTTTATTCAAATCCACGTATATTCTTTAATACTTTATTCAGTTTTCCGTTTTCTTTTTCCTATAACATTTCCTAGTAGGTGTACAAGTTAACCCTTTGCACTCGGCTGTCCCCTCTCATGGGACATCGTAATCCTAGCATATGATAGTTTCGCAAATTTTCAGACTTTAGTTCAGACCCGGACGTTAAATTAGTCATATATGTAAATTTTAATATACGACTTAACCAAAACTAAATGAAATTTAATATACGTGAATCATAGTAAATATTTCGAATTTGAACATTTTTGATGTTAGTATCGTTAAACGACTAACGGTCTCGAGTGCAAAGGGTTAATTTTAGTCCTTTTTTTGGCAGGTTCAGAGTTTATTCAAATTTTTATACCCAAAACCTAGCGAATGAAGCAATCTTCTTCACTGTCTATAGCCTTTGCCCATCTTTCGGACAACGGATGCCTGATTTGAAGAAACTAGGCTGTCTTATTTCGATGAACTCATCTAAAAGTGATGGCAATTCCTCAACCTCAGAATCGTTTTTTATCCTGGAGATCGAAATTTTCTTCCCGGAATCTTCGGTATCAGTATTTACAGGTGGAATGAGATACATTATTCTCATCAAGAGCATCGCAGATCATTTTTACAGCTTCAGAGGCGTTTCTTTTTTAACTGGAGTGCAAAGAACACACAATGACGAATGTGTTCTCCTATTTTTTCCTCAACAAAATGCTGCGATTGATTCTATTAGGTGTACAAGTTAATTTTAGTCTTTTTTTTAGCAGGTTCAGAGTTTATTTAAATTTTTATGCCCGAAAGTTAGCGAATGAAGCAATCTCCCACACTTTCTATAATCTTTGTCCATCTTTCGGACAACGGATGCCTGATTTGAAGAAACTAGACTGTCTTATTTCAATGAACTCATCTAAAAGTGATGGCAATTCCTCAACCTCAAAATCGTTTTTTATCCTGGAGATCGAAATTTTCTTCCGGGAATCTTCGGTATCAGTATTTGCAGGTGGAATGAGATACATTATTCTCATCAAGAGCATCGCAGATCATTTTTACAGCTTCAGAGGCGTTTCTTTTTTAACCGAAATGCGAAGAACACACAATGACGAATGTGTTCTCTGCTGCACGCCATCGTTTAAACTATTATTTACCTAGATTATGTTGATCGAATCAAGCAGTTTTCTAATGTTTCGAAAAGCTAGATGTCTACACTATAAGACTCCAAAAATATCGTTACGATATTCAAATTTGTAAATAGCCTTTATCATGATCAAAAGATGAAGGACTAAAATTAACTTGTACACCTAATATAATATACATCCCGAGTGTAAATCGGGGTCGTTACACTTCGACGAGATTACCGCTAATGGGTCGAGACGAATATACCTCTCTCGATTGCATCTGTAACCGAGATAGGAATCATTCTGTCCGTCTGATTCGCGCAATATATCCCGGAAATGGAGTATCTGGAAGAGGAATTGGAATACAATCAAAAGTTTGTCCGAGCGTGGCTAAGATACGGGAGAATCTGCTCGTTCCGACCGGAGAGAATTGATATATCGAACATACTTTTCCTTATCGCTTCGTTTTATCCACGTCGCGAGAGGGGGCGCAAGATAACTTTTAATCGCCTGCCGATATTTCAAAGGCCACGCCCGAAAGTCGACGAAAATATTTTGCGTGCCACCCGAACCGAGGAGGGGTATCAAAATTTCAACCCTCGAACCCTCTCCATTAACACCGACTTAAATTCCGAGCGAAAGGAGAACAGTTCGAAGCCTCCACCAAATCTTTTCCATAATCCAGATTAGCCCCTTCCACTATTTTCGCCCTCGTTCGGGCGATTTTCAACGAGGAAAAACGTGATAACAATAAATAAACAACTGTTTCAAAATGTCACTATTCAGGGTCAACTAGACCTCAATCATTAGGTTTGACGGGTTTCTAACCTCATGAGCAAAATTTGCAAAAATAATTATTATTATGACCAACAATTTTTGCTGAATTTTATTAATTACAATTTATTCATGGTTACACTTTTATCAAATATTAATAATTAAATGTTATTTTAATATTTTTTGGATATTTGTTCGGGAGCACCTAGAACCCCAACTCTGATTTAAAACAAAAATTTTTGGAATCTTCCCGGGGATATACCGAGTAATTTCCCAACTTTTCACGGCAATTGGATGTATGGTTTCTGAATCTATCGAGTACAGACAGACAGACAGACGGACACACATTCATTTTTATATATATAGATTTTCCGTGTGGGCCTGTCCTGTTTAATCATAAATAATAAAATTAAAGTAAATATAAAGTGAGCAGCCTAAAATCTTTTCGCAATAGACTCTCAAATGAATTAAGAATCGTAGAAACCTAGCTTCGTGTGTTTCGCATCGTTATAGAATAAAATAGAAATTAATTTAGTACTCGATGATATCAGACATTTAACCGTGCATATTTTTCCCAACTTCGAAACCCGTTTTCGTTCCTTCAGCATGAACGATAGTCCATAAAATAAAAAAACGTGTGTTAAACATTTCCTCAAGCATGGTATCACGTCGTACGACGCTTGGTGACGTTTTCGCGTCGGTATCGCGGTACCCAACGTTGTTTCCTCCGATCTCTAGAACAATGGCGACGTCAAAATCGTGCTGATACGCGTTCGAGATGTGGGAGCACTGTGCCGTACTGGCGAAGTCTGTCGTCGACCAAGAAACTCGAGGCCCGCTCTCGTTACAGCGGATGTAATACGGTTATAATGTTGTACAAATGTTAATGCTGAAGGATCAAACGAAACCCTCGAGTCACGGGCAGCGGTCACGTACAAAAGGACCCTGCTATTCGGTGTACAAGGGAGAGAAAAGCACGTGCCTACCACGATGGAAACTCCTCGCTGTCCTCTCCTCGCCATGAATCACGGATAACTTTGGCCCAGCAGCTGTTTCACACGAACCTACTCTTCTCGTTCCCTCGGTTTCGACTTCAGGCGTAGCTAGTGAAACGGTCAACCTCCCGATATTACCCTCACGATCGAATTAAAGCGCTATCAACTCTTTGACTACTGTTGACGCCTATTGGCGTCCGACACATGTTGGCTTCCCGGTACTGTTGACGCCTATTGGCGTCCAAATCAAATTTCGCTTGCAAGAAATGATAAAAGAAAGGATACACATTGCGAATGTAAAAAATGTAATGTAGGATTATGTGTTCATCCATGTTTTGAAATATATCATACGTTATTATATTATTAAATTTTATTATTAAACATTGTTATTTAAAAAAATGAAATATTGTTATCTAAAAAAAGATTAAAATTAATGTTCACTTCAAGTAATATTCGTTTATATTACTACTTTCCTATTTACCTAAACTATTATATTGGGTTGGAGGAAAAGTTCTGTCGTATTTTCCGTTTCCGTTAATTCGTGTGGAACCCAAACACTTTGCTTTAACACAAACTCAACAGATTTAATGTGATCTCCAACAGTTGTACGATGAAAGCCAAACTCTTCTGCAATTTCTCGACTTGTTAAACTCTGGATTATTTTCCAACATGGATCGCAAAACATCATTATCGATCTTGGATGGTCGTTCAAATCGATCACTTTCTTGGAGGCTCAGATCTCCGGAACGAAATTTGCTAAACCATCTTTTGACAAGTACAAACATTTACAATATCTTTTCCAAAGACCACACATAGATTTTTACATGCAACCGATGCGTTGCTTCCTTTTTGGAATTCATACAAAATGCAGTGCCGTAAATGCACTTTCTCTACCGACATGTTTTTCACTTTAAATATCACAAGTAAATGATGAACGGTAAAAAAGGACTCCTTTTATATTATACAGCAGGTAAAAAAACAAAAAGAATTCCCAATGACTCACTAGCCAGACGTCTTTTTTATTTACAAGAAAAATTACCTGCCTATTTAAAATACGACAGAACTTTTCCTCCAACCTAATAGTAATCGAATCGATCTTTCATAGTTCACATTCGGCGTTAACCAGGCTGAAATCGTCGACAAACACCAAACGACCGAACAAAAGCAATCAAGCACGACCACGATCGCGTGTCCCGCACACTCATAAGACCTATTTCAGTGAATGTGTTAGTGCTACCGTGTGTTGCTAGTGCTCCACACATTCCTGGAGCCGTATATACATATACGATCACCACTAACCTAAATGGAAACCCAACAATCCAGCGGTGCTGTCGTTCGTTAAAGAAGCCCCACGAGTTGCCGTCCACAATACGGTTATTAAAATTCATAATTAAACATCGCGTCCGAATTACATCCGCGACCGAAGCCTACACTGTTCCCGCGGAAACAATTTCACCCAGTTTCCCGCGGGGGTGGCCACCCCCCTCTGTCCTCAACTCACTTTCCTCCTCCCCCTCTTCCTCCTTTCCCTCCACGACTGCTCGCGTTCACCTCGCGTATTCATTACGGCGTATTTACAAAGTTCGGCGGAGCACGTCGCGTATAATGCGTTTTGTGAGCAACTTTCGTAACGTCGCGTTCCGTCATTCTCCGTGGCTGGCAACTTCCTGCGGGGAACAGCGCCGTCGTGAACGCGAGAACCTGGCGGCAAAAAGAACGGGGTAATGATAAACAGGCGGACGGGCGAAAGTCGGGTGCCGGTGTGTTTAAGGACGAACTTTTTCTTGGACTCCGTTGCACCAGACGCGAGACTCGTCCAGCTACATTGCGAACCACTGGCGGAAGGTAATTTTTGGTGAGTACACCACCCGACGGTATTCGCTTCCTTTCTTCGCGTTTTTCGTTCCATGATCCTTTCTTCTTTTTCGTGTACACCCTTTAACGCTTGCCTTTAAACCTTCGAAGTGCGTAAGAGACGATTCTCGGTTGCGGAAATCGTTTATCGAAATTCCCAAGTGCGTGATGTCGCGTTTGCGAAGCTCTTGATCGAAATGATGGCCAGGATACTTAAATAACAATTTGGTTAATGACGATTCCTCAGCGCCAGGCCACCAGTCGTTATTGCACTCCGCAATAAAATAGTGCAAATAAGGAGACTTTCAGGTGACCCCCTAGAATTTTAAAACCCCAAATCACCCCTTGCGTGGGCCATACCTTCCCTCTCCAAGACGAATCATCTTGTTCTTGGAGTGGTGTCCACCCGGCCAAGGGCATGTATATATTGATAGCGCTTGGCAGGCGAAAACATTAATAGTCGATCATTCAATTCAAACGTACCGTTTTTCGATTTGCAAGAGCCACGATATGAATAAAGATCAACAAGCCTAGTCACTACACCGGCATTATTATTATTATTATTATACAGTCCACTTACATATAACTAGTCGCATAAAGTTCATTCGACGTGCGACGTACGAGTTTAACTAACCAGATGCTGACGGTGGAAAACGCGTACACGACACGTAATACTTGGACTAAATGATAATAGAATTTACTTATTTTAATGAAATACAATATCAAACTTAGCAAATAAAAATAAAAATACAACTATTTTATCTTCCTTATTTAACATTTCAAAAATTGGCGTCCTCAGTACGTAAAAGTTGTCCCTCAAGCGCGAACGGTTAATCTTTCCAAAAGATTGCGTAGCTGTTAGGATTTACGGATGCGTTTGCGAACTGGCATTAAAACGCAAGTGCTAATCATCGTATAAACAATGTTTCACGTTCGATACGGTGTTGAGGTAGCGAGATGGTTAACGCTAATATATGTGGCCAGTGAAGGAGATCGCGAAGGGAAGGGGCTAACGATGCAGCGAGCAGCGCGAGCTTGTCGTATCGTAAATTTTTCCACGGTAGCCTTATCATTTACAACCGCGGCCCATCGCGCCTATAAAAGCCCGGTGTCCGAGACAGACACTCGTAAAATGGCAACCGCACGATCCGGATGCCCGATTGAGCCACCCTCGCCGGTTGCAGCTACATTTTGTGCAGAAAAATGGATTCCGCGTTGCGCTCTCCGGCTCTCCATTGAAAGCGGATATCCGGCGAATAACTTCGGTCTGCCGGGTTTTTTTATCTTATCTCAGATGTGCAGTTACAGGCAAAAATTCGAAACTAAAGTTTCGGTGAAAACGAAGTAATTAATTTATGCAAACGTGACAACGAAAGGAATTTAACTCACCAAATGGCACACTGCCTTATTAACGATAAAGCTAAGTTTTAAATCGCTTGTGGGAGATAAGATTCATCTTATGATTCGAATTCGAAGTACACAGTGTAGAATACGAATAACTATCCTAAGTCTCGAATAACTGTCCTAACATAGTGTAGGAAGCGAGATTTTGCGGATCGCGGGGCGACCAAGGAAAAACGGACAAATATGAAAGAGAATAGAAAAGATGCGAGCCGTGCTCCAGTGTCTTGTTCTTCAATTATTCTTAGCAATAAACTATCTTTAGTAACAAAACATTCCATCAATCAATATACCTACAATAGTTTATCTTTTGTTAATACCAGAATTTTAACGCCAATTCACAAACGTATCCCTAAATCCTAAAACAGCTTATATGGCACCGACCTAACGGAGATTCTCTCATCCATTGACCCGAGGTTATTTCAAATCGAAACCTCTCATTCGGAAGCGATTTACAATTATTCGAAGCATGCTTCCACGTGGAAAATACCTTCGCGCGTTATTCCTCGATTTCAACCGTCACCATTTCCATTCCCTCCGTCGAACGACTCTTCCGAGGAACACTCGGGACATTCCAAACGCGGGGCCCTCGCCCCGGTCCAGAATGGTAGCCCTTCAGATAGCCATCGGACTGTTAATCCGACCTGGTGGACCAACGCCACGGGGCGCTCGGCCGCGGTGTGTCCAGATCTACTCCGGCGATTAGCATGCTGACAAAGGTTGCGGACGAACAGATCGTCTCCGAGGAATGCCGTCGTGGAACTTTATTCGTTCGAAACGAGATCGGAATCCCTATCCGGCTCGACCCGCGGTCCCTAACGTTCCGTCACGTTTTTCATTTCCAACCGGTCTATCAATTGGTGTCGAAGACAGTAAAGATTTGTATTTCATCGTACGACCCCATAGACTTCTTAGATACCATCTAATCTCCCGTTTACCGCCTTATTAATTGATACGTAAGACTTGAGGCTTCGTAAGAGGCACTTCTTTTGAAACACGCCACCATAACGCGTTCTCAAACTCACTCGCTCACTGTTCCCCGATACAATTAATTATAATTAACGCCCGGCTCCTCGAGCCGTAAGAATCGTTCTGAAAGAGTTCCCAGACCTGTCCCCTATCATCAGGAATCCGAGTTCCTCTTTCAGTCTCCCGAACAAGCTGCCGGATTCAAAGCAACGCCAGCCGAAGGTAACACGGAAGCCGGCGATAAAAAGCATCGGAAACGGAACATAGGGAGCGGATGAAAAAGGGGGTCGCGGGACGGGGGAGGGGGGCGGCGAGGTAAATGAATGGATTCCTCTGATGAAGGTCGGAGTGGCACTCGTAGATGACATTCATTTTCCAGTCCTCCTTGGCGCCGCCGACCCCTCGTCGCAGGAAGCTCGCTACAAAACACCCCCTTCTTCTCCACGGTTTTTCCATTCCCCCCGTCCCGTGGACACGCTCTTTCCAGGATTTCGAGCGACGTGAAAGGAGCAGAGATATCGGGCGGGGTTGAGGAGAGGGTGGACACGAAACAGCGCGCGGGCAAATTGTCGCTCTTTCGCCCGGGTTCCGAGGGGGTGGAAAGTGCACGCGACATAATGGAATAGGGGAGCTCGAGTGGCCGCGGAGGAAAAAGGGCTGCCGCGGGTCTCGCCACCCTCCTACGACCGTGGTTATTCGTGTCAGTCAGTTAGTGTTATCTGTCGCGGGGCTGTCGATCTGGAACGAGAAGATACGGGGGTTGGATGTGTCCCGAGGAAAGAGAAAAGAGACGAGAGAGAGGTCTGGTCACGCTGTGTACAGCGGGACACTCTTCTGCCGCGAATTAATTCGACTCGTCGATGATTCTTGACTAGTGGGCGACAGGGGAAGTGTGCTTGGACAGCTTGAAGAGTCTCGTCGAAGGGCTAGAGTGCGCGGTTATAGCGCACGTCGGTGGTTGTGCAGATCGGAGATTAGCACGTTCGCTGCTTTGTCTGTGTTTCTTGGGGCGAACAAATATATTATTATAGAGCAGAGGTTCCCAAACTTTTAAGAAGCGAGATCTTGCGCGATTCAAAATTTATTAACGATGGTGTAGGATTATTTATTGGCCGAAGGGTGTTGTACATAAACTACTGTCAGGATTCTTTCCATGACCGCGATTGTTACAACGACGATTATGACGACAAGCTAATACGACTTCTAATAACGAATGATTTCTAGTTATGGACGATTAAGACCTCTCTCGAGGCTCCCTATTTATTTGCTTCGAGCCTGATAAGTGGTTCCTGCCTTTGCCAATCAGGACCTTCAAAAAAATGCCCGCCTTCGATATCCTCACTCTGTGCAAACCTCGGTGACTCTTTTGCATCTAGGACAGTGTTTCCCATCCCTTTTTGTGCCATACTCCACCTTAATCTTCCTAAAGTTCTTATTCCCCCCCCCCCCTATGTAACATACATAATTTTTAATATTAAAAAATTGATTTGTTCACACATCATACATAAATGATAGGTTCTAGGAAGAAATCACTATGAAATTGTTAACAAAACACAGTAAGTCAAATTTCAAAACATATAGTGAAAAACTGAAATTCAAATTCCAAATAATTTTAATACAGATTTAAGGGTTAAAGTCGTGTCGAGTCCATTTTCGAATTGCCCCCCTGTGGGGCGTGGACCCGACGTTGGGAAACACCGATCTAGGATATCTGCTGTCCGCATTTCCTTCGGTTATCAGGTTTACGACGGCGACCCTTTATCTTTACAACGCAGGCGTTATTTGAAGCGGCTCCGAAAAGAAAACTCGGCACTGAAAAGATAACGCGGCGACACCTCGAAGTTTGATTCGCGGTCACCTAAAGAAAGCAAAGGCAATCGGCATTTGTTATTAATCTCTGCCGCTCTCCTCTATACAAATGCCCTACTGATCCGTAAATTGCCTACAATGGCAACTTTCAAGGGATCGTTAACCCCTTGACTACGACAAACTTTGGTACCCACTGGCCGTACTATACGACACAAATTGAGTTGCGATATTCGACGAATACGACGAACTTTTGGACGTCAGAAAGCCAAAATTGTGTGGAGCGTTTATAGGCATTCTCAGTATCACAAACGCAAAATTTCTAAGTGCCTACATGTGCCCACAGCAGCCAAGGGGTTAATTGAATTGATCGCTGTTACAGAACACAGAAACTAGAAATTTGTTCGAACGAGGTGAAATTATGAGCAAACATTGACAACGTATACAAACACGCCGCAGATATAAACAAACAGTGGAAATCGAGTAGGCCAAAATATCGCCGAGCACCGTATGCTTCCTAATGTGTTTGAAGTGTATCGAGTGTAAAGCGTTAGGTAGCTTCGCGAGGAACCGCTGAGATGAGGGATTGCCGTCTCCTGGTGGAGCACAACGCCGGGCCCTCCACCTTGGCCGTTTCTGTGTACGTTTCCAACGGGAGTAAACGTCATTTTCCTGGGGTATCTATAGAAACCTGTCGCGAATGCACGTTGAAACGCTTCACAGTGAAGTGACTCTCCTTCTCCTCCATCTCCTCTGCCCCCGCTGCGTTCCCGCTTGTAAACAGCTTCTTGGTTGGCTTCTGAATTACCCTATGTTAATAAGCAACCCCCGTGCACGTGGTGAGACGTTAAAAAATACTAATTCAGCTCCTAGCAGAGATTGCCGTGATTTCGTCCTCGACTTTCGTAATGTCTAACAATTCTCTAGCGCACCGTCACGATTCTCCCCTTGACAACACGGAAAACTTTTCTTCCGGCCCCCCAAAATATCCATGCTTGCTGTTATTTAGGGTTTTCACCAAGAAAGAAATTAAGATACTTGTTGGATATCAGTTATTGAATTAAGACAACCAGCCCCATCTGTAAATAGTTATACCTCCTAACCGCCACTCATCCGTTTGAATCATCCGTCCTAAACCCTGAACCTTTACTCATCTATCCTAGTCATCCATCCCATATCTATTCGTCAACTCCTGGAACCTCTCTCTATCCCTATTGTACTTTTCCTACCCCACTACCCTAAATCTTAAGCCATATATAAAGACCATAGGAAACATAGCAACAGCCTTTTTTTGTTACCAGCGACAACACAGTAGACTTATACTTCGTGACGTGCTAGATTTTGTAAACTCAAGTTTGGCAAAATTAAACTATTTTGAAAAACACCAAACCACGAAATCTAACATACTCTTTAATTTCTGATATTTATTTTTCACACGTTTCAACGGCTGCGACACGTCTGTTCGCGAGTCACCGCAGTCATAGTTGTACACAATATTACAATATAAAAATGTCGCAGTCTAATCCATCGATACTCTCATCGATATTACTTCTTTAACGCTTCCCATCGCCCAATTGCCACACGAACCACCACCGAGTCCTCGGTTCTGCGCAAAATGTCGAGCCAATCGCGACCCCTTTGCTTCTCCGCAACTTCGGATTAGTGTCACGTGCCCGACCGGTAGCGGCGGAGCGAACATCGGCCCGGGTCAGGCTTGATCAGAAGAGCAGCCGTTGCGCTGTTTCAGGTCGGTGTAATGACCAAAGGAGACACGCGAAGGAGAGGAGTTCTTTTTGAGCGGAGGCAGCGGCCAGGAGAGAGGACGGTCCCGACTGCGGAATAAATTGGCCGGCGCCGATCGAAATTCCCATGGACGAGCGGATCGGAAATGGGAATGACGTATAAAGGAGCCAAAGCACGTAGGGTCAGTTTACCGGGCGAGGCATATCCTGTACACCCGTGAAGAATCCCCGGCAAATCTTGTGTATGTCCAGCCCGTCACATGACCCTGGCCCGGTGCCTGCAGTTGAATACTGATCGAGCTCCCTCGGAGACACTCCGTGGAACGGTTCCGCGTCCCTTTGTAAAATCAGTAGCGAGCCTTTCAGTCGGCCTGGCCTTTTTGCTCGCCTCCGAGCACCACCAGGGGAGATCCTCCTCTGCCCCCGGCCTTTACGGCCGCATTCCTCCTTTCTGTCGTCTTCGCCGTTGTCGTCCACGTTATATGTGTCCTCGAGCACGGAGATGCTAGCCCGGGTCGTTACACGGTTTCCTCCGTTGCGAACGGATGAGAAAAAAGGGCCAAGTTTTTCGCATTAACGTGCCTTCTTCCGCTTTCTGCCCCTTTTACGAGCTGAACGCACGCTGTGCGGAAGGCAGGAAATGTTTCCGTTGAACTCGTATCGCGGCTCTTTTTCTTTTTTCGCGAGACGAGGGTTTTCCGCGACGAAAGGAGACGTTTTCGGAAGAGGGGGCATTGTTGTGTATTAATAGGAGCTGTTGGTTATACGGATAAACTGAAGGCTTATGACATATAGTCTCGTATCTCGGGTTACATCTTCCCAATCTGCATCGTTTTTTCTATTCACCTTCCCTTTTAACGAGGGGATCGGCGTTTGCTTAATACTTCTAACGACAACGGTTACCTATTTATGAATACACGGTAAATCGTGGGTGCCACGCGAATTTTACCAATTATCTGAAACCCAGCTTCTATTTTAGAACAAATTAGACACCAGTAGAAGGTACTACACTGAGGTTTCCGCGGCGAGAAGCTTAAAAAGACCGTTACGAATAATTAGTGATTAATGGCAAGACTATTCCAGACACGTCGAGTGTCCGTTGAATTATGAACGAGGATGTACCTGTCTGTAATAGACCGCGGCACGGTCTATCCGGTACCAAGCGTCGGCGTGTCGAGCACGTTGACAGGTCGATCGAACGAGAAAGCAAGGTCCCGAGCATTTCGCCGGGAAGTTGTTAGGGCGATCGCGCGTTCGCCGTGAGAGTACCTGTTTCATCGATTCGTTTCGTGGCCGTGCACCGATCAGATAAGCCAGGTAAGCCCGATCTCCGCAGTCTCCGCCGGCTTTCTCATCCGATTCTGACAACTTCTTCTGCCCGCCGTGCCCTCGTTGCCCTCCCTTCCCCCCTGGCCCCTAGCTACCGATGTCTCTTGCACTCTCTTCGGTGGACACCATTTTCCAGGCCGCCCCGTTTCCACTCCGCATTCTCTTCACCCCCGTTCCCCGGCATACCGATCTCGTTCATAAAAAATTCCCTCTTCCGAGTCTACCTTTCATCTCGACTGGGAATCTCAGCCGGATTACCACGTGCAGCGGCAGCGCATCTGCCTTCTAGCGTCGCGGAAATATACTTTAATTTACCGGCTGTCAAAGCGTGCCAGTTCCTTCCGAGTTCCCTTATCAGTGTCCCGTACAATTCCGTGCCCGCCTCCCGTCTCCCCCTAAGCCCGTCCTCGTTTTATTTCCTTGGCTCTTCGCTTCGTTTTTCCCCTCTGTCTCCGAAGTCTGTCACGACGGCTGTTCGGCGCAGCCACCACTGTCTTTCCTCCCCGGGCGTCCACCCCCCCCCCATCCCTTTCGCGAAGGGAAGGATCGAGCGTATCCCCTGCATATAGATTTCCCCCCTACGCCGCCAGACGCTGGCCGCCTCTCTGTCTCGCGAGTTAAAGCAGACGTCACCTAACGTCGCCACGGTAATCTATTTACGTCAAGGATATCGAGATAGCTAGCTGCTACACCAGACGAGATTAGCTTCGATCCACGGCTCCGTTTCCCGCCTCCACGGACGGTTAATTTCATTTTTGGTATCGTTAGCAGCTGATCGTGCGCAAGAGGATCCGTCTGAGGCCCTTGCCCCTACCCCCTCCCACACCATGGTTCCGCCAGCCTGGCCGCGATACAGTTTATAATTTGATGGCTGCCAGGGGAATGAAATTACCAGCGCGCGTCTTTGTGAGCGAGACCGGCGCGGCGGCCCGGGGATGGAAAGCAAGAGTTCGCCGGATAATCCTGGAACGCCCAGCCACCGAGCGCCGAGACATACGTTCGCCTCCTTATCTCCGCGCGAATACTTGATGAGCCATTTACCAGCGGCGAGAAGAAGTTGGAAGGACTTTCGAAACGCGAAAGAGGTGGACGGAGGCGGACCGAGATTTGCGGATGTGCCGCGAGATCCAGAGGATTGATAAGTCGAGGGGGTAATTGAAGAAACTGAACGGCGCGGAGGAGCGTGGGTCGAGATCGTGTATTTCTGCGACTCTTCTTTTTAAACGACAAGATTCTGTTAGGGCACAGCTACCATCTACGTTATACAGATAATGCGAATTATTCTAGTGACGTCTATTCTTAGGCTGTTGCCTGGATATTGGTCTCGCGATGTACGTTACTTGTTCTGTTGCAAACAAAATAAATCCTAACGTATAAACAAAACTTAATCTCTTAGAAGAAATATGTATGTGAGGTCGAACTATGCGCTGAAGAGGTTCTAGAAATGGGTGAAGTATAAGAATTAGAGGACCTAAACGAACTATATCTTTTAGCCTCTTCTACTCATTCTCTTAAAGATCTAGTACAAAAAGATATACCTTCCCTTCGAAATAAGCTAGCTTAATCTTATTACAGATTCTAATTGTGAGAGAATAAGATTCTCTACGTTCAATTAAACGATAGCTTCTCCTAGGAAGAAAAACCTGAGAAACCGATAATTTAGACATTGGACTGCCTCCCGGCACCGCTCGTTCATCCACAGATTCCCCTCCCTCCCGGAATCGCGCGGCTCCAAGTCCCGAAATCCTCGCAAGTGTCTCTCGGGCAACCGCGGCACGTCCTCCAGACAGACATTTCCTCCCGGGACACGTAGCGTCTCGCGGCCGTGCCCGAAGAATATGCACGTTTCCAGCGACACGCCTTAGTTTTCCCCGTCCGGAGTAGCTTCTCTCCTTCCCCTCGCGGCGAATTCGCGGGCCCTCGGGCGGTTCCTGAACCCGTCCCGCGATTCACCGGGATGTTCTTCCGGTTACGCGGCCGCAAAATGGAGAAGGAGGCGCACTGTCTTATCTGGCCGCGCGCATTTCTCATCACGATTCCGCCTCCGCCGCGTTTCCCTCTCGCCTCGTTTCCCTCCTCCTCCCATTTCGCTCTCAATTTCTCCCACGAAGAGGTGCCCGCCCGTTGTGCGTGCCTCACCCCCTTTTTTTCTTCTTTGATTGTTGCGGAAAGGAAGAGAGAGAAGGAATGGGATAGCAGTGTTTTGTCTAGGGCCTGGCTAGTGGACTCATCGGTAAGGCTACCTAGTAGGCCCTAACCTTAGGTACAGGAATAGGAAGGGACAAGTCGGAACTCGTATATCGACGAAGCTGGGAGAAAATTTAAGGAGTGACTCTATGCAACATTCTAAGACGAAAATCAAGAGTAACAATATTGCGTTTGACGCTTCGTTGATTGATTACAAGCAACTAAAAGAACGTTGCGACGCCTACCGTGTTGCCCGATTTGCCTGCTCTCAGGCGTAAAGTAGCCGTTTCTTTAGTTGCTTATAACTAATAAACAAAGCGTCAAACGCAATATTGTTACTCTTGATTTTCGTCTTAGAATGTTGCGTAGAGTCACCCCTTCAATTTTCTCCCAACTTCGTCCGAATACCCTGCACATAGAAACCGCGACGGACTCGAGCACTTGCGAGAAAGGTCGTCGGTTGATCCCTTCTAGTAGCGAGGGTAGGAAGGTCGCCGCGCTTCTTTCCTCAACTCTTTCCGCGCCCCCGTACCCGTCGTCTCCCGTTATCTCCTTTTCTCCCTTTCCGCGAATACCACGAAGATCATCACGCTGCGTAAACAGCAAGAGGGTCCGTTCGTTCTTTGCCTGCAAAAGGGTTGAAAGGCGACGCGTTCTCGCGGCCTGGATCGTTTCCGTGGTGAACGAGACCAAGAGCCCCTTTGCATACACGGGACAGAGCAGCTCGAGCGGGTGTTTATAACGTTGATTGCACGCGACAGTCGGAGCGTCGAGGGGAAAGAAGAGGAACCGTCGCTTCTTCCGGGTAGGAGACGCGCGTGGTCGGTGGCGGAGGTAAGAAAGGAGTGGAGAGTGATCGATAGGGATGCGGGAGGCTGATTGGAGATGAGCCTGAGGGACGAGGAATCCTGTTGGAATAGAGCGAATCGACGCTGTCGCCAGAGGTTCTTCAGCTTGCCGGCTCTATTCTGCTCCGGCAGGATTGTCTGTCCGTTTTTCAGCAGATCTTCTACCAGTCCTCGCGGAGATCTCGTGAAATTGACTCTGCACTGAATTTTCTCTCTTTCCCTCTCCCTCTCTCTTTCCCTCAATCCCTCTCTATTACCGTGCAGGAATTGTTCGGGGAATTTTGAATCGCTGGTGAATTGGAATTTAACGCGTTGAATGTTGTTTAACGATGTGAAAAGTGTTATTAATTTTGAGCGGTAGATAAAAAGGAGATTGATAGTCTTCTCTGTGCTTTTAATTTCACGTTAAGGAATTAGTTTTATGCAAATTAGAAGGCCTTCTTAACGAGATTAGGAGACGATTGATCGCAACAAAATTCGAAGAGCGCAGCAGGATTGAAAGCAGCAAATGTACCGAGGGAATAATTACCTCGTTTAAGATGTTTCTTAGAAAATAGACGAAGGACTGTAATCTTTCTCTTTTTCGTGGAATTTTTGCGTGAAATTTAATGGAACGTTAGGTCAGCATCAGCGGGAGGAAACCGAGAAGCGTTTCCCATAGGAGGACGAAGATCGACCGAGCATAATCCTAATATTCCACGGACCATCCATTGTCCGGATCAGGAAGTTGTTCGCGGATAAAAGCGCCACGACTCGCTTTTCGGGTGACTAATCACCGTGACTTAGCTCCGGCTTACTCGTAGTACACCGGGACATCATAAATTTCAGGCGATTTCCGTCGAGCAATTGTTGTCGTGGAAATTGAAAATCGTACATCGTTCCCCGTGCAATGGTACCGTTTAAAAAGTGTCCTTTTAAGGAATACGGTTAATTCTCTACGATTTCGGAACAGTCTTAACGATCGAGCGTAAAAGATAATCGAGTGAAAATATTTCGTAGCTTCAACCGTACCGCAAGGTGAGTCTCACAACTTGATCACCACAAATAATTTTTTCAAATATTTGGGAAAATAATATTTCGAATAAAAGTTACACGGTATCGAGGAAATACGATGCTTTAATTTTGTAACGCACCGTGTAACCTTTTGTATGCCGACTTTTCGCGTACAGCCGTTTATATGCATAACGACGTGAATGAACAAAAGTCATGTGTCCATTAAATGTCATATCGGGTCAAAACGTATCCGAAGTTCGTCGTTCTAGGATTAATAACGATACCCTGCGTCTCTGTCGCGGGTTGCTTATCAAACAATGCACCGTGATAACGTAGCCGCTCACGCTTTGAGTGAAATTAAAATTAAAATGCTTCTCGCAAGGGATGGCAACTCGTTATAATTAAAACTCGGCGGGAAATATTTTCATACGCCCTTTCGCCTGGTAATTATATTGTTTGACAAATTAATAAACCTGCCAGTGTCTCGTCCAACGGTAATAATTCCCTTGTAACGTCAGGCTCGCTAGAGAAACGGAACGAACATTTCATTTACGACAAGACCGTTTATAATTGACTGAAAAAAGGAGTGAAAGCAATTCTCCCTTTTAAAACGAATCTAAGCTTGTCGTTTTGTATCTTTATTTCCGTCATTCTATTTTCATTTATTAGGTTGGAAGGAAAGTTCTGTCGTGTTTTAAATAGGCAGGTAATTTTTCTTGTAAATAAAAAAGACGTCTGGCTGGTGAGTCATTGGGAATTCTTTTTGTTTTTTTTTTTTTACCTGCTGTATATTATAAAAGGAGTCCTTTTTTACCGTTCATCATTTACTTGCGATATTTAAAGTGAAAATCATGTCGGTAGACAAAGTGCATTTACGACACTGCATTTTGTATGAATTCCAAAAAGGAAGCAACGCATCGGTTGCATGTAAAAATTTATGTACGGTATTTGGAAAAGATATTGTAAATGTTCGTGCTTGTCAAAGATGGTTTAGCAAATTTCGTTCCGGGGATCTGAGCCTCCAAGAAAGTGATCGATCTGGACGATCATCCAAGATCGATAATGATGTTTTGCGATCCACGTTGGAAAATAATCCACATTTAACATAGTCGAGAAATTGCAGAAGAATTTGGCATTCATCGTACAACTGTTGGAGATCACATTAAATCTCTTGGGTTTGTGTTAAAGCAAAGTGTTTGGGTTCCACATGAATTAACGGAAACGGAAAATACGACAGAATTTTCCCTCAAACCCAATAATATACGTGTATCCCTAAAACTTTATTCATTTCCTTTATCTCTACAACCTTTCCTACATATATTTCTGATTACTTAATTAACTCGAGGAAGGATCTCGAAAAATTGAGAACTAGGAAAGGTAGTTTCCATCGAGGCGAAAAGAAAAACCTGTCGATGTACCACAGTGAAGCGTAATGAACCAGGCATCAATTACGCGGATACTTCACGATCGATCCTCGACGTTTAACGTGTATCCGTGGACGCGGCACCCGAGGAATCGTTCGTTCGATCGATCGAATCGAGGTGGAACACGAGGCCATCAATTACGGGAAGTTCGATCGAACGCCGCCGCGTCTTGCTGCAAAAAACCTCGTTTCCAGATGTAAATGCCGTCTTATCGACCTAATTACAGTTCCAGGATTTATATCTAACGAAAACGAGCCGGCATCGCGGCGCGTTTCCCTCGCTCCACTCCCCCCATTCCCCTCCCGTAACCCCTTCCCCCGGGGGTAATACTATCAGAAGTCTATAATTCGTTCGGCTTATCTCAGTCGATGGTAATGAATGAACTTTTAACATTATTTCTCGGACAAGGAACGGGACTGGAGCTCGCTATATCGGCGAAGCGTGATTTGCTCCGCGAGCTACACGCGAACTATGCGAGATCGTATAAGTTCTGGTAGGGAGAACGGGTTGAGCTTGTGCGCTGGCAGATTGGGAGACGCCAGGTATAGCTAAAATGGTAAGGTATTCTGTAGCCCTTTGCAAGCTATGAATATAATATTCAGGATAGTTCGGTTCAGTTTGGTGTAGTTTAGTTTATTCGACGGGTTGGCGTGCTCTAGTAAATAATACAAAGAAAGTACTTCGAGTTTTGTACAATACTACAATTCAAGTAAATGTATAAACTGAGTGCAGACACGCGGGGACAAAAAATAAATTGAGGATATATAAACATAGATCGATTTACGATTGATACAAGCTGAATATTTGTGGATTTGTAGATATAGGCGGAAGAAAATAGAGACGTTTGTAGCATTCGAGGTAAATAGAACAGGAAACAAATGTGATAGTGAAAATGGTAATTCGAGGGATTGAGGTGTATTATCTAATAAAGTAAATAGAACACAAATATTATTAATATTATTAATAATATTAAAAATTGTAAGGAATAGTGAAGAATTGAAATATATTTTCCAATAAAGTAAATAGGATACAAATTTAATATTAAAAATACTAAAAAATAGTGAATAATTAGAATATAATATCTAGTAAAATAAATAGAACACAAATTTAATATTAAAAATAGTACAGCTTCAAAAAGGTTACAATATTAAAGTATAATATTAAATCTTCCTTCTTTTACCCTCTATACCTACTCTATACACAATTTAACTAAAACTTAGCAAAAATAATAAAATTGCAAAGAGAGTAAATAGTAAACCTTTCTTCTCTTACTCTGTATATCTACTCTGTACTTAATTTAACTAAAACTTAACAGGAATAATAAAAAAGCAAAGAGAGTAAATAGTAAATCTTCCTTCTTTTACCCTCTATACCTACTCTATACACAATTTAACTAAAACTTAGCAAAAATAATAAAATTGCAAAGAGAGTAAATAGTAAACCTTTCTTCTTTTACCCTCTATACCTACTGTATACTCAGTTTAACTAAAACTTAACAGGAATAATAAAATAGCAAAGAGATCGAATAAAACACCGATCCAGTTATCCAAAGGATGCGCCCTCCTATCTCCTTTCACCGTTCGATCGCAGGTTTCGCGCATGGAGGCCCGGACGCGTTTCCCGCGTTGATTTGCCCGGTTTCCCAAGAGCCCTCCCGGTCCTCCGATAGGGAAACAAACGGAAGAGGAGCACGGTGTCCTTTCAGCGACCGGAACAGCGGGTTTGCTGTCAGGAAATGAGGATTCGGGATCGTCCTTTCTTGTCTTCGCTTCCGCAATCCGGTCAGACCGGAATCGGTCCGCGGGCGTCAGCTACGAAACGATTGCACATTGGCACGTTATCAATGCAATTTACAACGCGAACGCCGCCACGGCAATCCCAAAGCCCTGGCGTCGTTCTCGTTCTTCCCGCGTGCGATCCATTTATCAAGCGCGGCGAAAATTGAACCGGCGGCGGGTCTCGTTAGAACAAAAAAAAAGAAGAGAGAAAAAACAGGAAGGAAGGAAAAAGAGGATCGAAACGAACATAAATACGGAGCCGCGTTCAACGAGCTATGATTTTTACAGGACGATTTTCACGTTTGGATCGTTCGCAGGATATTCGAGAACGGCACTTGAATTCGTTTCGCGGAGACAGTAGAAAGTTTTCAGGGATTAACGCTAGGTTTACGGGACCCGTTAATTTGACGGATTTTGGATTTCACGAGCAAGATTTGCAATGACAATTACTATTATTCTTATTGATTTTTATTAACTTTTATCAATGGATTGATATGAATATCTCCTAATCTGTTAGCTTTGGAGTTTCAAATTTTCTATGACGTACATCTATTTCTTGGTACATATATATTAGAAATGGGTGCACAAGAAATGTTCGTAAATCTAGTGTAAAGAGACAAATTTGCGGAAAATTTGATTATAATAACAGCGTACCAGTCGAAGGAGGGATGCAAATTTTAATATTTATCGCGGAACTTATCTTACGGTGAAATTTGTTTTCCGAAAGGAATATGCAGTCCACCAGAGGGACGCACGGGACACTTCATAAAATTTCACAATCACCACATTTCTTTCCCCGGCCTCTCTTGGAAACGGCGCCTCCTGCTCGCAAATTATGGTTCATTTTAAAAAATGTCTCACACGTTCCCGGGAATGTCGCAATCTCTATATTTCTCCGCCGCGGACAGCCTGTTCCCCGGGCGAGTTACGATCCATCCGAAATTACACCGTCGTAATTCGTTCGCGATAATGGGCGAAACTTTAGAAATTCAAATCGCCTCCGTTCGTAACAACCGGGAAGAAATTCGCGCCAGCTTTCGCCTATCGTCGAACTGACGTGTTCTACGAATCCAAGCGAAACTAGTGTTAGGGATTGACAATTATTTATATTTATTATGGAACTAGTATTCGTTTATAACCACGGGGTCTGGGCCTGACGATCGCGTGTACTCTGGGTCAGAACCTGACCCACCAGAGCCTAATCGGAAAAAATGTCCCTTCCTATCCCTGTGTCTAATGCCGCGTCCACACTGCTGTTCGCGAACAGCGAGCAGCGAACAGCGAACACTGTTCGCTCGGGAAGCGGTACACCAAAGGAATTGTTCGCGAGTTCGAAGCGTGTCTGGTGTCAACCAAGCCGATAAGGTTTCTCATCACGCTGATTCATAGATAACACTGTGAGTCCAGCCGATGAGTTTGCCGAACCATCAGACTCCGATAACCCTGCCTCTCGTCACCAGTCCTTGAGTCACTGATCCTTGAACCGGCGATCCTTGAACTCCCGATCCTTGAACCCCCGATCCTTGTACCACCAACCACTCCTCACTCCTAGCTACAACCATATATATAACCAAAATTTACAAGAATAAAGTATGTGGCAAAAGTTAGTAGTGAATTGCCCATGAATTCAAAGCGAACAAGCTTGTAACTGTTCGTGAGCACTTTGCGAGCTCCAGTCTGGACATGCTGCTCGCGAACTGTTCTTTTCAATGTGGACGCGGCATAAGGCTGCTAGGTAATCCTTACCAATGAGTCCACTAGCATGCCACGGACGAAACACCCGACTGCCTCCTCTTTTCCCTTTACCTTCACCCTTTTCTTCTCTTTCGCAACAGCCACGCTAATAATGCGAAGAAAATCGTTGCACTCGATGAATTAACGATGCATCCGCGCCAAAATGAGTTAGTCGAGAGTGCGTATGCAATAAGTCGAGTCACGAACGATCGTTGAAGCGTTAAAACTATCAAACAAACGCTCTCTCAACAGCCGTCTCCCCGATCTGAAATTAAATTTTCCTCCCGCAGGTACTCGCGGAGCACCGAAACCCGTCGAATCGACGCTTCCAGCGCCCAACGCTTCACGATCTCTGTCTTTCTCCCCTGTTTCCCTATCCGTCCTCGCGTCCTCCTTTTTTCCCCGAGCCCGCTCGAAACGGACCGCCAGAGGCAGGTGCCTATTCCGGATTAACGCCTATTGCCCGGGAACACCATTACTTCGGCGTTGCATATTTCCCACAGGGCTCAACGCGGCTCGCATTCCGGCGGTAGCACGCGCGCATCCGCCAAAATCGATACCGGCCATACATAACGTATAAATCTGTCCGGTTGATACATAATCACGGGGGCAACTGCGTAAAAGTGTAATGTCCAACGCGCGGCGGACTTGGGCTTAACCCTTTCGTTACTATAGGCGACTATAGTCGCCCTCCATAAGATGTCGCTGAGGTACTACAGGCGATTATAGTCGCTGTTCATAAAATGGCGCATATTACACATACGACGAGCGTATGCACTTATGCAGTTGTTAACCCTTTGAGCGCTATGAACACGTATATGAGTTCTCACACAACCATTCAATCTGGGCTATGAACGCTGTATAGTTTTATAAAACAGAGTGTGCTTTGCCGTAAAAATTCATTTTTGCTCAATCAAGAGTTACTGATAACTTTGTTGTACATTTTAAAAAGAGCCTAGTGTCCATTTAATAAATAATAAATAAATAAATGAAGGTGGGCGGACCACAGCATACGCTTAACGTCGCACAACACAGCGCTGAAAGGGTTAAACTGTAATTAATGGAAATGGAGTTTTATATTACTAAATAAAATACACTCTTATTCGAAATACTATAAGACTTTATTATATAGCACAAGGAAGGTACAACTCTCTGTTTAAACATTGTGAAGCTTTGTCATGAGACTAGCAAAACGCAGTGGTCGAAATTTGTACGACCTCTTCCGGATCCTTCAGCCGCTTTGTTTCTTAAGGTTTTCATATTTTCTCAAATACAAGATGTGACTTGGGTTCTTGGAAAAAGCCCTTCAGAAAGTACGTTAAGAGAAAGCTGGATTATGGTTCATTTCTGCTTCCTAGCATTTCTGTATTCGATTTCTAACAGTAATTAATCCTTTAGCCTACAACCACGACTCTGACTCGTGGTAAAGAATTTGTGCCATAAGCGAAAACCACGAGTCTGACTCGTGGTAAAGAATTTGTGCCATAAACAAAAGCCATGAGTTAGACTCGTGGTGTGGAATTTGTGCATAAGATGCCGCGTATTATTATTGGAACAAGCGATTGGAGTTATTCCACATCGAATATTTTTCCTTTGGTTATGATTACATCCTAGAAGTCTTAAAATCACTATTTGTACCTAAACATTGTTTATTATTTCACAATTCCTTTCGTTGCACTGAAATATATGTCATGAAAAGTATACATTTTGCGCCAGTTCGGATACGGCTGAACAGTTGAATGGCACAGCGCGCGACTGACTTTCTTGTTTACTATAGCTCGCGCACTTGGCAGATATCGTGTAAGCCAAGGGGTTAAAAGTGTGCATGTTAAGACGTTACAAATACCCTATTTTGAGAAAAGTGTCTTTTTTTCTCAAAAACACCGTCAAAGCAACTCAGGTTTCAGTAAGCCGTACAGTTTTGTCGCGGCGGACCGTTCAACAGGAGGAACCACCCGTAGCGAAAGGGTTAACGAAACAGAATGGCGACGCCGCGACGTCCACGGTCAGCGTCGGCTACCAGCGCAGCCAGTTTTCTTCGCCGCGGTCGCAAGAACGCTGACAAGCTTGAAATTGCGTCGCGCGACGATTTTTGCTCGTCCCACGACGACGACGGCGACGACGCCGCCGCCGTGTCATTTTTATCCCCGACACAGGATGAAATTGCACGGCGTCCCCCGCGAAATTTCATCCTGTTCCCGCGAATTAAGCGCGACGGTTCACAGCTTCGCGATTGAACGGACGTTTGGAAGTTGTAACCGGTTACAGTCGGGTTTTTAGATGTGAATGGTAGTTCTTGAAGTGGCGAGCCCGCTGTTTCAGGCTGCTTCCGGTTTTTCGGTGCGTGATCCTGCGGAATCTCTTCGCCGTTAGCACGTCGCGCCGCTGCAAGAACTGTGATTATTTTTGAAAATTAAAGAGAGACGATTGAACAACGTGTTCGACTGGAACTGTGGAATGTGTCAGTTTTAACTAAAATGACCGAATGGGGAGATCTTCCATTCTTTTTCTCTGCCGTAGACACTGTTTACTTTAAATTAGTTAGTCTTGAACCAGTGTTGATTTTATTAAAAATTGTACTTTGAAAGAGCAGAAAATGCATTTGGTGAACTGTTAACAACATTAGTTCAAGATTAACTAATAGCAAAAGTAAATAGAATCAATGGCAGAGGAAAGAATGGGAGATCTCCACATTCGGTTGGCTAAGTGTTATTTGCCAATATCTTTAAACATAATTATAATATAATTTAAGTCGTTGAGTTTAAAACTGTATGAACAAATTTAGGACAATTCCTCTTTCAACTGTTAACACTTAGCCAACCGAATAGAGAGATCTCCCATTCTTTCATTTGCCATTGATTCTATTTACTTTTGTTATTAGTTAGTCTTGGATCAGTGTTGAATTTATTAAGAATTGTACTTTGAAAGAGCAGAAAATGCATTTGATGAACTGTGAACAACATTAGGTCAAGCCTAACTAATAACAAAAGTAAATAGAATCAATGGCAGAGGAAAGAATGGGAGATCTCCACATTCGGTTGGCTAAGTGTTTGGACAGTACATTCGTAGAAAATAAGAGAAATCGGAAAGTTAGTTATAAGGGATCGCAATAACGTGCAAAAATATACAAAATATCTCAATTGGAATATTGCACTGTTTATAAAGCGAGACGGATCTCTGTTTAAATTCTATTTCTTTAGCTTAATGCCGATAAAACGTCGAGTTTTCATAAAAATCTGTAGTTCAATGATAGAGGATCGCGAAAAGTCAGACCTCCTCGTGGTACAATTTTCACGGTTTCTTAAGAAAATTCAGAGGCACTTGGATAGTCAAAGAAAGTATGTATCGCGAAATCTCAAGGAACGGAACTTTGTTCTTACAAGCAGCTTTATGTTTTATGCTCCTTTGCGCTCTTCCCCGGATATTTTCCCGGTTTCGGTGAAACTTTTCAGGCAGCTAGCGCTGCGAGACCCAATTTACTTGAACATGGAAGCGATAGGTCCCCAAGGCGCGGTAGAGAGCCGAGGAATTCTTCTTCCTGCCTTAAAAATTCATTCGTTTGTGTACTTGGTATTATTGCTGCGGGCGATGGTGTTCAAATTTTGACGAGACACGGGGGTTCACGGTCTCGTAGTTGTTGACTTTAGCCGACAATCTCATAAAACTTTAGGTCGGACAGCGAAATTCTCTTTTGAGATATTCGAAAATTTGATCAAACGCCCGCTATTAAGGCCAAGCTGTTCGAACTTCCGCGTTTTTCCGAAACACGGTTAATTAAAAGCTGTAAATTGCTCACGGACAAAAGGATCGCTCGCGTCTTCGCCGTTGCCCGCTCGAAACTCTTCAAACTGGCGCACCGACTTTCGAAGTTCAAAGAATCGATTAAGTGGAACACGACAACGATCGTCAGAAACTGACAACAGTGTTTAATACTTAATAATTAACACTTCAACGCTCGACAGCCTTACCTGCCTACCTCCTTACTTTCCAGTTGCTTAAAGTTATAAAACTGTTTTACTTGTAAATAAAGCGGTTACCCTTTTGCGCTCGAAAAGCGATTGTTGCCAGTCAAACGATACCAGTTTTACAGATTTTCGAATGCAGGTAATGCACGTTTAAAAGTATCAGTGTTATTTATTCGACTCGATTAAATTAATTAAACCAATACTATTAATTCTAGATTAAATTGTGATCTATTTTATTTTTATACATCGTGCTTGGATATTCTTTAACAGAGAAAGTTGTCTTCGAGTACAAAGGTAGTAGGTTCAGGTTAGGTTCGGGTTAGGTTTCGGGGGAAGTATTGGACGTGTTCTTATATAGAGTTCCCGGTACTTCCCCAATCGCGGTACATGGCCACCGTGTAGGTTTTAGTGGGTAAAAATCCCACATAACCCGGCTGCCCCCCTCAGTGTGGTTGGGTATCTTTCGGAAGATTTTCTCCACGCGAAAAAAAAAAAAGGTTCCGGTTATGTACATGAATATAAATGTGATGAAGTGGGTACAACTTTGGAAAAGTGTGAAAAGTGTTTAAGAAGTTGTTAAGCCATCGTTGCTATTAAAACTATTTTTAATAAACTTAAGAATTTTATTTTGTCACACTTACATCTGAACCTTACCATCTCTAAAAATAATCCTATACATGTATCTTGATAATTGCAATGTATAATGTATATTTTATACGTACATTTCACACACTACACCTTCTTCTTAATTCGATAAAGCTCCGACAAATGTTACTCGCAACATGCAAACCACCCTCTCATTAGCTATGCGTAGTCGCAAACATTATCGAACGTCGTAGCTCACCTCCGATTCGATTTCCCCGCCGCCATCACCGCGTGGAACGCGACAAATTTTACCACCTACCGGCGTGAACAAAAAGATGTGCTCAGCGATGCAATTCAACGAGCCCGAACAGAGGATGGGAGTGGAGCCACGGGGCGGAGGTAAGGACTTTAAATTACAAAGCGTCGGTCGTTACGAAACGGCGTCGCTGATAGGTCCTAATTAGCGCCGCGAAAGTATACAACTACTATGCCGGCCGAGTTTTTTTCGTCGACGCGGTTCCCTGCTCGTTGCCGAAGTAATGAAGACAGGGCGCAAAGTTAAAGTGGAATGTTCCACTGTGCGGAAGACTACTTAGTGACAAGTGATCCTCGAGGAAGAGAGCGAGAGGAAAACATTGTTAATTTCCCTTGCAGATTCGAGTGCCCCGCCCTTCTCCCGCTGCCGTCCCGTCGCCGGCGTCTCTGTGCGTCCTTTTTCGTTCTCCTTCAGGCCGGCTGCCGCTCTCCGCTCGTTTCAGAATGCCGATTAAATTAACGTCTCGTCCCCGTGACGACGGAACGATCGCCACGGACACCGGAGGGGGTGGAGGCCAAATCGAATTCGAGCGTAATACGCTGCAAAGTGGCGAAGACGAGCGTCGTTTCGCCGCGGAAAACGAAAGGCCGCTCTCGCACCGAGCTCAACTCTTCGACTGCGACGCAATATTCGCTTATCGGTTGCAAAAAAAACTAAGTTCGTTGATCGTGAAATTAACCCATTAACCCTTTCACTGCGAACAACGCCTTTTTGCGCTCGGCTATAGACGCTTTCTCTCAGGCGAACAGCGCCTTTTGGCGCCGTACATTTGTTTTTTATGCAAAGTGTGTAACGTTGATTTTCAAGTGCAAAATATTTACTAAGATTCGCTTATATTAAACTTCATCCAGTTTAGTTAAGTCGTTTACTAAAATTTACATATATGACTATTTAATCTCCAGATTTGACTAATAAACGAACTAACTAAAGATTGCCAATTTGTGAAACTGTCGACTATTTGGTGACTAACAGTCGCCTCTCGACGGCAAAGGGTTAACAGAAGGGCTACAGAACGTAACTTAATAGTAATGGTTGACCAAAAAAGGTCTCTCGAATGAGTTTCAGATAGGAATTAAAATTCTAAAGATCCTAAGTGAACATTATGAATTACTCAGCACGAAATCATCGAGCCTGACCGCACCTTTTCACGAAAAAATAAAAATCGCGCCATTCTGTCCGCCAGCAATACCGATATCAATGCCAAAGTAATTAATAGCTATGATCGGCCGGAATGGACCTCGGTGGAGTGACGGAATTAAGATAAAAAGAGCGGAGGGAAGCCGCGAAACGATTGTTAACGGGACGGCCGCCGAATAAAGGATGAATTCGCGAATGAAAGGTGCCGGTGAATCGCTCGCGAGATAATTACGAGCCGCGCGATATAATCGAGAGGCCTTCGATCGGTTTTTAAGGAGTTAATGACTCGGCCATCTGAAACCGCGGATATAATTGAAGCTCCCGGCGAGAAGCTGAGTCATCCGGCTCTTTCAACGCCGGAAGTTTCTCTTTGAAAAGCGTGCGATTCGACGGGCGAGAGCTTTTCGCCGTGAAGTTTCGCGTCCCGTTCGCTCTTCGACAGAAAGTCTTCAAAAAAAAAAAAATTACATCTCGCTCCCTGCGGTGTTTTTTAACCCTTTCGACGCTTCTGATGCACCTGCATACCGAATATCAATTATATTCCTCGTTCTCTTGACTCTTTTAACCCTTTGCACTCGACTGTCCCCCCTCATGGGACATCGTAATCCTAGCATATGATAGTTTCGCAAATTTTCAGACGTTAGTTCAGACCTGGACGTTAAATAGTCATATATGTAAATTTTAATATACGACTTAACTAAACTAAATGAAGTTTAATATACGTGAATCATAGTAAATATTTCGAATTTGAACATTTTTGAAGTTAGTATTGTTAAACGACTAACGGTCACCTCTCGAGTGCAAAGGGTTAACCCTTTGAGTGCTAAATACTCCCGATCGAAGTGCTTCGCGTGGATGGTGCACTATTGGTAGTTGCGTTGCTGTAAATGAGAGCGAGAGAAAATTAACAAACGCATATATATAGGAAAATTCTATAAAATGACTTTTGTAGAACGAAAGATGGAATTCAGGTGTGAAAAATAAAAGTGAAGCGATTAAAGTATTAATAAAAGTATATTTAACCCTTTGACTACTGTTGACACTTAGTGGCGTCCGACACATGTTGACTTCCCGGTACTGTTGACGCCTATTGGCGTCCAAATCAAATTTCGCTTGCTTCGCCAGTTAAAAAATTTTAAAAGATTGTTATTTAAAAAAATAAAATATTGTTATCTGAAAGAAGCTTAAAATTAATGTTCACTTCAAATAATATTCGTTTAATGTAATAAATTTCAGTATTTTGAATATTTTAATATACTTCCTCAGAAATGCATATATATCATATCAGAGACGCATATATATGCGCGTATAGCAGTCAAAGGGTTAATATCCTTTTATCCTGGATTAAATGTGTATGTAAAAAAGTCGCATCATTTAATCGGTATGAAACATTTCCGAGATGAAAAGTGTTCCGTGCTTCGAAACGGTTATGAATCGCTACTCTAAATATTTGGTGCTGCAATCTTCACGAATATTTCTCGACAACCATTGGTTAGTAATATCGAGGCTTCCATCTCGATCGATTTAAAATCCGCCGGCCGGTGTTCGGGATTCAAATTTCCCATTAGCAGTTAACCCAATTACGGGGAAGTAGCCGCAAAATTCCAATCAATCAACCGGAACCAACAGGGAAGCCTTTTAGCCCACATATTTGATCGTCCATCCTCTCCCCCGGCCTGTGGCCGTAACAGAAAAAAAAAATTGAGAAAAAAGCCACGAGAAACAAAAGGGAGAGAGGAAAAAACGATCCACCCGTTCGATCTCGCCCTCCTTCGTCTTTTTTCCCCCCTCGAATTCGATCGATCCGGACGGTAATCCTAGGATAGATGCGCGGCGCTAAATAGACGCGCGCGGCCGCACACAGACAGGGCTAAATCCTCTCATCCAGCCGGGGCCCAAGTTGGCGTTACATGCCTTTAGCATATAATTATCGCGTGTATCTGGCCTATCACGCATGGCCGCACTTGCGAACGAACGCAACAGCTCGCAGCCGGACCACCGACGGGGTGTTAAAGCATTAGGGGATTCCCCCGATCTGTCTGATGATCATTTTATATTAGCCAAGGGGAATCTGCATGACAATGGGCGGCCCCATTGTGTGATAAGCGCTTCACACCGCGCAACCCCATCCATATGTTAATATTCTCCCGTGCTTACGGCGGCTGGGCCGGCCAACTCGTGAAACTGAATTATATGTACGCGAAAGCGCGTGATGCACCTAACTCTCTCTCTCTCTCCCTCTTTCTCTCTATCTCTCATCCCCATTTCTGTGCCCCTCGCGTGGGTCTCCCTCTTATGGGGGAAGCAGAATTACGGGGAAATCTCTTTTTCCTGTCCCTCTTTCTTCCTTCCCCTCTCTCACCCTTTCTCTCTTCCCTTCATGAGTTTCCTCCCTCTCCCGTTCGACGTGCTCGTATTTCTGGTTCCCTTCTGTCTCTCCCTCTTCTCCTTCCCTCTCCCTGGCTCCTCGTTCTTCCTCGTTCTTCTTCGTTCTTCTCCCTTGTCATCCGACAGAGGCTTTTGTATCCGCCTCGAGGAGAAAGCTCCGCCTGATGCGCTTTTAAGGAGACACACGAGGGAGGCTGTTGCCTCCGCTGGAACGCTAATTGGGGATTATCAGGGAAACGAGTCGTTTGGGGTGAGCACGCGTTAGCCGGGTATTTCTGAGAACGTTTCAGCTCTGCGGAGGCTTCGAGAGGACGACGGAATTTCGAGTGCGCGTTTACGAGGAAGTCGGAATCGGGGGAGACGACGGGAATGCGCGTAACCTTCAGAATTCAGCGTTCCTGCGAAGTTTCCCGACGTATCCAGAGAACAAGCAGTCCGTCGTACTCTTTGGAGCTTCTTATTAATGCTACAGGGTTTTACGCGGCGGCTTTAACGAAGGAACGAACAATCTTAAAGCCGGAATACGCGTAAAAGCTTCCACGAAGTGGCTAGAAGTTCATTAAGGGTAAGACCTTTGGCCTTTACTCGCCTGAAGTTTGCTCCCTCTTTTTTACGTAAACAGAGCGATTGCCAGGCTTTAAAAAAAAAAAAAGATAAATAAATCCTTGATGCTGCAACAACGTTCTTGCTGCTTATTAAATGACCAGCATATCGCCGGTCGCAGATAACGAACCCGCACAATGCTTCGTTAGCCCGAAGCGAGACGAACGCACGCATGGATGGCGTCTTATCGAATTAACAGGCGCACGCACGGTCCTGGAACGAAGTCGTGGATACGGGAGCGACTGTGCAAGTGTTCCCCGTAATTTACAGGCAATCAATGGGAGCCGCTGCGCGCTGGATAATTTGTATTCATACGGCGCGAAAACCGAGCTCGGGAGCGTCTCTGCGGAGGACCCATTAGTCATGGCGGACCAATAACGCCATACGGGACATTATTGTCCCGGTTGCCGGTCGACGATAAACAGTAGCCTATTGAGGACATAATTCAGATGCCAGGAACCACCTTAGAAACGTCGACGAGCTGCGCGGAGTGATTTCAAGATGAGAAAATGGCGATAAACGGAACTAAACGAAAATTTGAGGAATTTATTGATGTAGGCGATCTTCGGTACGATCGCCTCGGTTAGGCAATAATCAGAGTATTTTTTTACAACAGAGTATTGTAGGAATCGAGATTTTGTGGGTCGCGGAGTGATCAAGGGAAAATGGTCAGATATGAAAGAGAAACATCTGATGGGAAAGTAAAAAAAGATGGCGACGTGGACCGCGTGCGTGCTCGGGCGTCTTGTTCTGTAAACGGATTATTCATAATATTGGGTTGGAGGGAAATTTCTGTCGTGTTTTAAATAGGCAGGTAATTTTTCTTGTAAATAAAAAAGACGTCTGGCTGGTGAGTCATTGGGAATTTTTTTTGTTTTTTTTTACCTGCTGTACAATATAAAAGGAGTCCTTTTTTACCGTTCATCATTTACTTGCGATATTTAAAGTGAAAAACATGTCAGTAGATAAAGTGCATTTACGACACTGCATTTTGCATGAATTCCAAAAAGGAAGCAACGCATCGGTTGCATGTAAAAATTTATGTGCGGTGTTTGGAAAAGATATTGTAAACGTTCGTACTTGTCAAAGATGGTTTAGCAAATTTCGTTCCGGAGATCTGAGCCTCCAAGAAAGTGATCGATCTGGACGACCATCCAAGATCGATAATGATGTTTTGCGATCCATGTTGGAAAATAATCCACGTTTTACAAGTCGAGAAATTGTAGAAGAGTTTGGCATTCATCATACCAAACTGTTGGAGATCACATAAAATCTCTTGGGTTTGTATTAAAGCAAAGTGTTTGGGTTCCACACGAATTAACGGAAACAGAAAATGCGACAGTACTTTCCCTCCAACCCAATAATAAACTGTCTTTAATAACAAAACATTCCATCAATTAATATCCCTACAGTGTTTTGTATTGACGACGAGACGAGGAAGGTGCCAAACGCTCTCCAGGCTTGCCGAGCCTTCACGAGCGAAAAGACGCAAGTCGGTCAAATAAAAAACTTTGGAAAGAAAAGTCTTCCATCAAGTTTAATTTTGCACCTTGTGCCTACTATATTGATAAACCGGGTGCTGCTCAGGGGCGAAAATTTAGGATTCCCCGCGAGCTACTCGGCATCTCATTATTCAATGTGCCACGCGTAAACGCTTCCGAACCACTCCCACTGGAACACAACTCGAATCCCGAAACACCGTCAACCTGGATGGCAAAGCCTCGAACACCTACTCCTTGCAAACAAAACTACATCGCTTCCGTTCCGGCCCCTTATCTATTGCAAATCAACCTAAGACACGTTACCCTATTTACCCTGTTCCTGAGGAACCCTCCAAAATCTGTGAACAGCCGAGAGAAACATCGTCTCGAAAAACATCTTCCCTTGTGTGAAAACAGATCATCTGTTTTCAGAATCAATGGACAAGCTAACATCAATATCAAATGTAAAAATGTCATTTATATTTCTGTGAAATAAATATTAACTATATTGTTTCGTCGTTAAAAATACACAAGTGCATAAGCGATACAAAAGGTTTCCAAGTAATAATTGAAAGGGTTGACCCCTTTCTTCACTGACCACATACGTTAGCACTGCCTTGACACAGTTTCAAGTATAAAATAATAAAATCTTAGGTATATTTCATAGTTTAGCAATCCTCGATTCTACAAACTAAGACTACAATTAAAATTAAAATATATCACGATTTCATTACGTTTAGCCTGTGTTGTATGCCAACGCATAATATTATCTTAAGTTAAGACTACCTATTCATTCTCTAGTAAACATCCCAAAATCCTTTCCCGATACCCGATGATTTCACCCTCCTGAGTCATCTCTGAACCTTGTCTGCAACACCTCATCCCTTACTAACCACTATCCCAAAATAACCCCCAGCTCTCCATTTTAAAGTTATATAAGCCCCGAATCCTTCCCTGAAAAGAAAAACAGTTTGGATTGTCTTAGGACTTACGTCTGTACCGAATCTTACTCCAGTATTCAAATAAAACCTTCGTCTTTTATTTAGCTGGAAGTTGCATTACTTTTATATATAAAAATAACCTGCGAACTACAGCGGGATACAACACCTGCAATCTGTTTCCCAAGTACACCTAATAATAAAATCTTAGGTATATTTCATAGTTTGGCAATCCTCGATCCTACAAACTAAGACTACAATTCAAATTAAACTATATCACGATTTTGTTACATTTAGCCTTACATTAATCTGTTTCACGAATACACGTAATCACCCCAAGTCAAAGGGTTAACAACAAAAGCAAGCACAGAGATCTCAATTAAAAGCAATGAAACTGTACTTGTATCACTTCATCGACTGCAACTTGCATCCGCTGCATCCATGAAAAGGGTTCCCGCCTTAATTTCGGGGGGGGGGGGCAAGGATTGGCTTTTTATTCGAGTAGCTGTATAGTGAATTCCGACACCTCGTAAAAGGGTTGGTTCGGCTGTCGACGCCGCGTCGTCGTCGTCGTCGCCGGCGTCGCCCCTTTGACAACGGCCAATAACCCTCGTCTCGTTTCGGTATCGCGATTCCAAAGGCACGCGAGCATTCCACAGCGTCGCAGCTCGCCGCGTCGTCGCCCATATATCCGTGGAGGAGAGACGCCAATCGGCGGGACGGAGGAAGGGCACGCTCGTGTTACTGCGATCGACCGGCTCAAAGGAGAAATGTTAATTTCGACACGGCCCCCATGCTTCACGGGACGTTCCCAGAGGGATTCCGTAGTCGTGCCTGCGATTTTTCGAGCGTTCTCTTCGTGAACGCTTGAATCATCGCGTAGAGTTAAGAGTTCCTTGGTCGATCGCAGGAGAACGACGAAAGGGTTAATAGTAGAACTACTAAAGAGGTCAAAATGACCCAATTTATAATTTTCCATAGAAACGTGGTAAACTTACTGATGGAAATGAGTATAACACAAGAGATTTTTGTTTAACCCCTTGGCTTACACGATATCTGCCAATTGCGCGAGCTATAGTAAACAAGAATGTCGGTCGTGCGCTGTGCCATTCAACTGTTCAGCCGTGTACCCGAACTGGCGCAAAATGTATACTTTTCATGACATATATTTCAGTGCAACGAAAGGAATTGTGAAATAATAAACAATGTTTAGATACAAATAGTGATTATAAGACTTCTAAGGTTTAATCATAACCAAAGGAAAAATATTCGATGTGGAATAACTCCAATCGCTTGTACCAATAATAATACGCGGCATCTTATGTATAAATTCCACACCACGAGTCTAACTCGTGGCTTTTGTTTATGACAAAAATTCTTTACCACGAGTCAGACTCGTGGTTTTCGCTTATGGCACAAATTCTTTACCACGAGTCTGACTCGTGGTTATAGGCCAAAGGGTTAAGGAACTTTATGGACAATAAAATGTAAAACTTCTGAATGTGTGTGATTGGCTCGTGATGGCTGCCTGTCACCTTAAACGTCTTGAACGTTGTAGATTGATTAAAATTAAATGAAACTGGCCTTAATTCGGCTCTTTCCACGAATTATCTGCGCGCTCAGAGTGCATCTCTCGAATATTCGCGAAGCGTCCATCCCAACACTTACCGTGGTGCCTACACAGTTGAAAGTTTACCATAATTTTTACTACGATTGCTAAAATTTGTTTCCCTTGTATTCGGTATTTCTTTCATACAGCATTCAATTTGATTTCTTACTCTCCAATAAGTGTATCTCAATTTTGTTGGTATATCTAGCGTTAAGATAGGTTCGATGAAAACGCTTTTGTTCTTTGACGAACTTCGGCTAGACACGAAGGTTTAATGATTTTCGGATGAGTTGAAAAACAATGTTTTTGCTGATGAAAGGATGAAACGCGACGCGATCGACGGAGTGAGGAGAGAAAAGGGTGGGTAACCAGTGACGCGTGAACCATGCGATAATTTTGAAGAATAGACCTGTTCTTGTTCGACAAGGGTTCTTCCCAACCTTTTTCTTTGTCTATAGCCGTAGATTATTCGATAATTTCACGATAAAACCCCAAAAAATGCTTCGCAAAAACGCCTGAGAATCGAAAATCCAATTCCAGCTTTCACTCGTGCGTCCTGGTTTCCGTCCGGGATTAACGTTTCAAAGGATTGATTGAATTCCCAGCAATTTGGAAGTATAAAGTAAAACGAGCTAATAGATACTCGGTGCATTTATAAATCCACAATAATTGTGAAATCGAGATAGCCGCCCGTATTAATCGAGCCCGAAAACGGAAGGGGTAGAAATAACCGGTCTATACACCGATACAAACTCGAGTCGACCTAATTCCTCTATTAATCCTGTCGCCATAAATTGCGACCGAGCGAACGATTCGCTGAGCGAGAATCTTCGTCGAAGATACGACCGCGGGGAGGGAGAAAAAAAAAGAGGAACGAAACGCGCTTCCTCCCGGAAATACGTGATCCCGGAAGCCCGGCATCGATTCCATCCGGCGCGGGGTCCATTAGATAATTGAGGTGAAGAAGGAGAAACCGAGGAGGAACCGGGTTGAGAAGCATTTGATTGGGCTAAGAAGGATTTTCGCTCGGGGCCAGAGACGAAATGAAATCGTGGCTGAAATACGGGCCGCTTTATTGAACGAAACAGCTTGCGGTAATTGCCAAACAGGAAGTCAAAAAGTTTGCTTAATTCCCTGTGAACCGACCGGCTCGCTCTCGGCCAATCACTTTTTCGTTTGCCTCGCCCTGGCAAACAGCGTTGATCCACCGATAACCCCTCGAATTTCCATGAATTTCCCGCCCTCGCGGCAATTACTCGAGCTTTTTAACCCTTCGACCGATGCTCGGCTCACTTTCATCCCAAACGCGTTTTCTTTTCCCGCTGAAAAATCTCATTAGTTCGTGAACGATAGATAAAAACGGATACGCTGTTGCTGATAGCTTGCTCTGTTCTTTTGGCGTTACCTTATGTAGGAATGCGATCAGATGGATTCGTGATTCTGAGAAAGTGTGAAGAGTGGTTTAGTAGTAGTGAGTGTGAACGTATTAGGTTGTTCGAAAAGTAATTTCGTTTTTTTTTATGATATGTCAAGCTTTGAGATTAAACCTAGCCGTTTCAAATGATCATGAACGGTCGAATTCGATCAATTTAATTTCTTAGCGATCTTACGAGTTGTTATTCGCCGATTTGCATCAATTAATGCCTTTATTGTGTCTTCATCGGCCTCAACTGGCCTTCCAGAACGTGGTGCATTTTCAACATCAAAATTGCCGGATCCAAATTTTGTAAACCAGTTTTGGCACTGGGGTTCTGTCGATACATCTTCTCCATACACAACGGATAATTTTTTCCTTGCTTGAACAGTATTTTTACGTTTTTGGTAGTAAAAAAGTAAAAAATGCCGAAAATGTTGCTTTTCACTTTCCATATTTGATAGGGCACCAACCAAAAATTACTGGGTAGAATCAATCGAAACTTTTCACAAGCAAGCCTTGCTATATGGAGGCCTGAACGGAAAGTCTAGCGTCGGTCCCTAGGGACCGGCGTGGCGCTTAACGTGTTAAATACTTCTAGCAGACTCAGAATTGCAAGGTTAACACGTTGAGTGCCACGCGATTTTATAAGGAAATCCCTATCAAGCCATCCGCGCTGGTATCGTGGTACAGCAATGGGAAGCGCACTGCTAGCAAATTGGAATTTACTCGATGCAAGTGTTTAAACATATTAGGGCCATTGTTTCTTATCGTAGTGGAAGATATTTACGTTCGGAAGGAAACATTTATAGGATATGTTCTATAAAATGTAGAACAGAAGATGGAATTCAGGTGTGAAAAATAAAAGTGAAGCGATTAAAACTTAATAACAATATATTTAAAACAATTTAACAAAACAACTTAAACGACTTTACAACTTAGCAACTTTAACGCTCTTTCTACGTTCACAACCAAACCTTTCTGTCTTCACCGTCCAATACTTTCTGCCTCGCGCTCGCATTTTTCCCGTCATATATTCTTCCAAACACTCGTTTCCTTTCATTCTAATTGTCAACCTTTCTCACTCTACGCATTCGGTCACGACCACCTAGAATTTCTCAGTCACGCTGTTTTCCAAAGTTCTCATCTTTCACGCCTTAGAAACATTCGAGCCCAACCATTCTGCGTTCGCACGACAATCGCCCAACTCAAGTACTCTTCAGACTTTCCCAAACTCGCATCCACTCGATCGCATTCCTACACATTTATATGGACATTCATCCAACACGTTTAGTTTTATATCATATTTTACACTGTCTGTCACCGATGACTGACGTGTCACTCAACGTGTTAAACGAATTTATTTGTGACACCGTGTACGAATACTTTTTCGAGCCACTGTACATATAATATCTAAGAACTTCCCTTTGTTTCGCCCACACCTGAACCCTCTCACCGAATAAAAGTAAAATTTCCTGCACTTACGAATACCATGTTTCCACAAAACACGAGCTCGTTCTAATGAAACGAAGAGGACGACTTATCGCAGCGAAATTCTAGGTACGGCAGCTGGGTTAAATCCAGCTCATCGCGGCGGGCTGCTCGTCGAATTGAATTCGCGCCTTTTCCACGGCTGCCGGCGTCGCGAGCTCGTTCGAAAAGTTGCGGAAACGACGACGCCTGCCGCGGAATTGTTATTGGCGCGATAAAGCAATAAAAGTTTCTCGCGCTGCGAATTTTCGCGCGAAACCTTTCCAATGATACATTTGTCCGCCTCGAAGATTTCGCGGATTTCGCGTCCCTCTCTCTTTTTCTCTTTTTTTTCCGCTCCTTTCCACCCCCACCCCACCTCACCTCCCCCCTCCTTTGCCGAGGGAATTGAGAAACTTTGGAACGGAAGATCCACCCCCGCGTTTTCGGAAGTTTCCTCCGCGACGATAATTCTTCGGATACGCAATTCCGAGCTGCCATTGTTGTCGCGGTTCCGCGGGGTCGTCGATAAAATTTTTATCCCCGCGGCTGGCGAAAATTTGTTCTTCTACAACTTGTAACAACGGCCATCAAACTCGTGGGAATTCAGAAATAAAGAAGCGCCAGCTTATGCAGCTTTCGACGGTCATCGACTCGTAATAATGACAACGGTACACTTTTATTACGTACCAGGACTGCTTGTAAAAATAAAAAGTCGGTTTACTGGCATTAAACCTAAAGCTGAACATCACTTTCTTTTATTTAAGCAACTTGCAATCTCTGCCGCAGTTATTTTACGTTACGTAGGCGTCGCGTAGAATTTATGCATATGTTGCACAAGACTTTTCGTTTTGGGCTGAAAGTTAGAAATGCGATAGTGCGAACAGAATAAGCTACAGCTTGTCAGGGAATAGTATATATCAATGCATGTTACTTCTGTGAGTTTAGAAAAGAACCTGAACCTAATCATTGGAAAAATTTTATGGAAATTTGAATTTTTGTAAGCACCACTAAAATAATGGAAATTAAATAAAAATCCGTTTCGTTCTCTGAATAGACTAGCCTTGTATTGCACTGTATACTTTTTTTTGTCTGCTTAAATTTGTTATAAACTCTATTCGTGAAACTCTCCAGTCTTCTAATTATTATCCCTGAACTATAAAACAAAACGACTAAAGTAATGAAAATTTCGTCCTCTAAATGGTCTGACCTCGTATTGCACTGCATATTCCTTTTTGCCTGTTTAAATTTGTTATAAACCCTATTCGTGAAACTCTCCAGTTTTCTAATTATTATCCCTGAACTACAAAACAAAACGACTAAAGTAATGAAAATTTCGTCCTCTAAACGGTCTGACCTCGTATTGCACTGTATACTTTTTTTTTGTCTGCTTAAATTTGTTATAAACCCTATTCGTGAAACCCTCCAGTCTTCTAATTATTATCCCTGAACTACGAAACAAAATATCTAAAGTAATAAAAATTTCGTCCTCTAAATGGTCTGACCTTGTATTGCTCTCTATACCCCTTTTTGCCTGTTTAAATTTGTTATAAACCCTATTTGTGAAACTCTCCAATCTTCTAATTATTATCCCTGAACTACGAAACAAAATGACTAAAGTAATCAAAATTAAATAAAAATCCCTTTCGTCTTCTGAATAGTCTGACCTTGTATTGCTCTCTATACCCCTTTTTGCCTGTTTAAATTTGTTATAAACTCTATTCGTGAAACTCTCCAATCTTCTAATTGTTGTCCCTAAACTATGAAACAAAAAGAGCTGCGAACGGTTTAATTTTCTCGGCTCTTATCCTCGTTCAAATTTTCACCACATTTTTGTTCCCCTCCCTTTAATACCGGAGAATCAACGAAGGCTCGCGCAGAAACTCGCGCTTCCGCGCGGCCGCGCGTACATCCTGCTCAGGGGGAATTGTTTTATACGGAAGAAGCATAGCGCGCGAGCGTGTACAAACCGCTACATGCAAAGGGCACACGCGACTCTATTACCGGCGCGCGTAAGTCCTCGCTAGCGGCGGAGGTAAATTTTACTTCACGCGCCCTAAGTAAGTTTAGCTTCCTGCAAGGCGGATAAGTTTTGCCTGGTTGGGGGCTCGCAAATTTCCTCGCAATTACGCCGCCGCGCGGATACAATGAGACGGGAACGCTAGCACCGAGCAACAATCGGGATTAACTTTAGTTTGCGATTCGCTTTTTTTTATTTCGCACGATCGTGATTTCGGCAATTTTCCAGCAATTCAAGGGATTCGTCTTAATCTATGATTTCCTTGTTTCTTTTATTTCTTGGAAAATGCTCGAGCCTTCGATCGTGATCCAGTTAATCTCCGAGCAGTTCTGTTCGTAAGAACAACAGAAGGTGTTACTTAATTTATTTATTTATTTGTTCAGTACACGTTAATAAAGGGTTAAACTCTTTAATATACATAGGTTACAAATTACAAATTACAAATTAAAACAAGGGATTCGTCTTAATTTATGGTTCAACCTTGTTTCCTTTATTTCTGGGTAAATGCACGAACCTTCGATCGTGATCCAGTTAATCTCCGAATAGTTCTGTGCGTAAGAACAACAGAAGGTGTTACTTAATTAATTAATTTATTTATTTATTCGGTACCCGTTAATAAAGGGTTAAACCCTTTAATATACATAGGTTACAAATTACAAATTACAAATTAGTCGTAGGTGGACAAAAGACGAAGTACTTTAAATAAATGTTATTATAAAATTATGAAAGTACTGTAAAAGTAAATTAATGGTCGAAGGTTAATAGTCGACCACAAAATTTAATTGGACAAGTAATCATATCTGAGTCGCATAGTCGTTATAAAAAGGAAATTTATTCAAAGATAAGAGAAAAGCTTATTTTTATCGACAACCGTATAAACGTGAGGTAAAATTCTGAGCGTAGCGTGATTCCTCGATGGTTATATTTCGAGGGAAAATAAAACACGGATACAGCAAACAGTTCGCAGGCGATTCTGTAGAGGAATTGCGTCTTTGTAGAATTACCTCGCCGTTCCGGAATCGATGTCGAAGACGAATCGCGGCGGAAATTCAAGGGAGACGATCGTTCGAAATCATTCCCCGGAAAATTAAAAGAAAACTGGCGCGTCGCGGAGCGTGCGCGAATTCAGCTCGCCTCCGTCGCCAGAAACGGTAAACATAGAGGGTGGCCCATAATAAGGCAATTTTACGAGCAACTATTCCTACCAATTGTGTCCACCTACGCTTCACCCCGCACCAAATATACAACGTCGAACAAAAATTCGCCACCTCTGAAAAACAAAAAACAAGAATATTAGGTGTGCAAATTAATTCGATGTCTTTTTCGTACAGAACCCATCTTCTTAACTTTTGAATTTTTCCTAACTGAAGTAAACGTTACGATAAGCATTGGTGGGTAATATTTAACACTATTCCTACCGACACTTCACGTATACCTATTCCTACCACGACATTCCCACGTAAGACAGACTACAAATTTTTCTCAAAAAATGAACAATGAAAAAAGAAGTGAATATTGAATAATGTATTATACGTATATTTGAGGAAAAGTCTAAAGTTTAAAGGCGATTCAATTATATTGTATATATGAAATTCTAATTGAAATTTTAAAAACGGTCATTTGACCGGTCCTGGTAGGAATAGTGTTAATTTGAATGAAAGTTACAAAGCGTTAAACGCAAAGGCATCGAATTAATTTGTATACCTAATAGATGAGCAACAGCCGCGATTTTTTCGCAGACACCGATTATATTACGTTCTGTAGTGCGCCGCAGCCGGTAGAAAAATGATCGAAAAGAAGAATCAATCTGGATCTCAAAGAGATCCTCTCCTTCGTTCACTTTCGCGCCCCGTTCGACTCGTAAAACGTTTCCCCGTAAAAACGTCGGAAACTGGGTCGGGCTTGGAGGAAGGGACGTTAGTCAGCGTTCGAATGATCACGAGGATCGACGATCGCTGTTGGAACGTCCGCGCAGATCCCAAGATTGCGCAACGAGGAAATTTACAGCACGATCTACGCGATCCTCGTGGATTAAAGCGGGGAATACTCGAGATTATTTCCAGCGTTAGAACTACCATCGAGCTGTTCGACACCGGGTGCAAGATCACGAACAGAGGGTTGTGTTATCCCACGACATGACTCGCGAACTTTTATTCTATGCCGTTCTCCGCTCAGCTTCGCCTTTAATGGAATTTTATAACGCTTGCTGCGTTGACGCCACTGATTCACGGTGTTCAAACTTCCGTTTCCGCATGGGGTAGCTTCTTTTTACGTTTAATCCTTCTTATTCGTAGCTACTAAGCTGGTGATCTGATAAAATCAATGATTTATGATATCAGATTTCTAAAGCTTCTAAACTGACTTCTAAATTGATTATATATATTCTAAATTGATTAATAATTAGACTTCTAAATGATATGAACAGATTTATATTAAGTGTACAAGTTAATTTTAGTCTTCTCTTTTGGCAGGTTCAGAGTTTATTCAAATTTCTATGCCCAGAAGTTAGTGGATAAAGCAATCTCCCTCATTTTCTATAACCTTTGCCCAATCTTTGCAACAAGAAATTACAGAAAGGTTTGGCATTCATCGTACAACTGTTGGAGATCACATTAAATCTCTTGGGTTTGTGTTAAAGCAAAGTGTTTGGGTTCCACATGAATTAACGGAAACAGAAAGTACGACAGAACTTTCTCTCGAACCCAATAATTTCATCGATCGCGTAAAGGTACCGTTAAACAATTACGCTCCAATCGAGTCTAGCAGAACAGACTTTATATATACTCGTTTCTACGTTTCATTTCGAGACGAAACCGAAACCACCCCCGTTTACACGTTTCAACGATCCATGGAAAACGTCGGAGGGGGAACGGAGGAAGCGTAAGGGCGGAACAATCGTCGGAACCGTCCCAAAGGCGATCGTTTTTCGTCGGTGCCTCGCGTTCTCCGTTTTAATAAAGCGGAAACGCTTCTCCGGCGAGCGCCCGAGAGCGACGATGGGGGATGGGTTCCCCGCGTGGTCCCGTTGAATCGAAGCCGCGGTTGCATTTTCGCGGACCCTCCGCGGCGTCGGCCCTGCTGCGACCGTTTTTCAAGTGTAACGCACCGGTCTGCGTACAAAAAGGCCGCGGAGGAACGCAACGCCCGACTGTGCGAGAAAAAAGAGAGAGGCGGGAAAGAAAAAAGAGGGAAGCGTAGTGCAAGGAATAGACGATAAAAAGGAGGAAGGGCCGGAAGGGGACAAGGGGAGGAGACGGAAATAGAAAGCCGTGGGCGAGAGGGGTGACGCGGGGATTGGGGGGGGGGGCGTTGCGGGAAATTGCGAGAGAGGGTACCACCATAAAGGTGTTCCACGCGGTGTTGCAGAAGCGCTGAATGCGTCTAGACAGTTCCACTTCATGCGATGAAAAAACACCGCAAGCAACTCGCGTCGATGTATAAAGTTTCATTATTTACGGCCGCGTGCTGGTCTGGACGCATCCTCCTAGTTTTAGTTTCCACGTTTTTTTTCTTTTTTGTATTCGCGTAAACACCCCTCCTTTCTGGATCCTGTTTTTCATACGCCCGCTACGGAAAGATACACGATGTAACGCGGTGGGTGGCTTTCTCGTTCGGGCTGAAGGCTGGTTCTTTTAAACGGTTCTACGTATCCGACGTTAACTTCTCTGGAGTTTTTACCATTCTTAAACCCTTTCGTCCGCTACGGGCGGATTCTTCGGCGCGGCCCCAACCGAACAGGGAGGTCTCTCATTCTTTCCTCTGTCATTAATTCTATTTACTTTTGCTATTAGTTAGTCTTGGGCTAGTGTTGTTAACCCTTTCGCTCCGAACGACGGATATATCCGACATACTGGTAAAATCACGACCTAGTTTTTGGATAGCACCGCCTCTTGTGGCTGATATATTATTTCTTCACTTTTTTAAATTGTTAATGAGACTTGTTTTACCCATTAAGTAAGTTCATATCTTATGTAGATATTATGAGTATATTGTTTTAAATAAAAATCTCTTTTCTTTTAAAATATCTATCCATGCGCAATGTGCACACTTTCGGCGGGAAGTCCCGTTCAGGAGTGGCACCACGGCGGACCGAACCGCCGTAGCGAAAGGGTTAAGAGTTCATCAAATGCATTTTTTGCTCTTCTAAAGTATTTTTAATAAATTCAACACTAATTGAAGACTAACTAATAACAAACTTGAATAGAATCAACGGCAGAGGAAACAATGAAAGATCTCCTCGTTCGGTTAGCTAAGTGTTAAGAAAGAAAGAAAAAATTGCAACGCTTCGTAAACTGTAATCTATCTAGATCTCATCTTTCCGCCGACTGTAATTTATTCCACTCTCGCGAAAGTCTATAAAAACCCGCGACAAATTCTACAGTACAATTTTTAATAAATTCAACACTAGTTCAAGACTAACTAATAACTAATAACGGTCGAGGAAAGAATAGAAGATCTCCCCATTCGTTAAACTGAATGTTAAGAAAGAAAGAAAAAATTGCAACGCTTCGTAAACTGTAATCTATCTAGATCTCATCTTTCCGCCGACTGTAATTTATTCCACTCTCGCGAAAGTCTATAAAAACCCGCGACAAATTCTACAGTACAATTTTTAATAAATTCAACACTAGTTCAAGACTAACTAATAACTAATAACGGTCGAGGAAAGAATAGAAGATCTCCCCATTCGTTAAACTGAATGTTAAGAAAGAAAGAAAAAATTGCAACGCTTCGTAAACTGTAATCTATCTAGATCTCATCTTTCCGCCGACTGTAACTTATTCCACTCTCGCAAAAGTCTACAAATTCTACAATCTCAACAATCTCGGTAAACGTTCTGCGACAGAAAGATTCCCGGAAACCGAGTTTCCACGCGCGCTGGAAGCGTCTTTCTCCCGGTGAGAACAATGACCGGCATGAGCCGCACTTTTATCGAGACCCGGTAGACTTCACGATATCTCGCATCGATCTCGCGTTAACCGCCGCCGCCCGTTGTTCCTGTAAGGTCGAGCGGAACGATCGCGGGGGCCGCTGGAAAAAGAGCAGATCAGTCGGAGCCCGTGATCGAGTTAATCAAGACGTCAGTTGATAGAGACGTCGATTAATTGATGCGCTGCCCGTGCCCGGAGGCGAGCCCAGCGACGTGCCTGTTAACATAGACGTTGATTAATCACCGAAACCCTTAATCGACGCGTCCCGCGGACTGATACACGGGTCGAGTGGGGAGGATGATCTGTCTAACGGCGAACGGGAGAAGAAACCCCTGGGTATTATTACCGGGAGACGTAACCTGGCCTCGGTGGATCCTTCGTTTGTCTAACGATAATCAATTAAGCTGTACAGATCGACGACTTCTTCTGGTCGAGAGGGTAATCAGGGGATTTATTCGCTGCCTCGGTTAGACGCTTCGAGCTGTGGCCTCGGCTTCGAATACAGATTATCGGAAAAACGAGAGCACCGTTAAATCTGTAGCAGTTCAAAATTTCCTCGCGATTTCACTGTCATCCGTAAAAATCCAAACACTGATTGCGGCGCCACGATAAATTTTCTGCTATACGATACATACCTATAATGTTGAAATATTGCCTATAACGAATAAGTTACAGTGTGTAACTTTTAGATGTTTTACACAGCATTAATTTCTTTACACCGTTGCATTAACTAATTAATTACATTAATTAATAGGTATTGACGTTTGACCAAATTAAGTATTTTTTTATATATTTTTGTAGGAATGCGATCGAGCGGATGCGAATTTGGGGAAGTCTGAAGAGTACCTGAGTTGGGCGATTGTCGTGTGAACGCAGAATGTTCGGGCTCCAATGTTTCTAAGGCGTGGAAGATGAGAACTTGAGAAAACGTTACGACTGAGAAATTCTGGGTGGTCGTGACCGAACGCATCAAGTGAGAAAGGTAGACAATTAAAATGAAAGGAAACGAGCGTTTGGAAGAATATATGACGGGGAAAATGCGAGTACGTGGCAGACAGTATTGGACGGTGAAACAAAAAGTCTTTGACTAACGTGAAAAAAAGGTTTTGATTATGAACGTAGAAAGAGTGTTGAAGTTGCTAAGTTGTAAAGTCGTTTAAGTGGTTATCGTTAAATTGTTTTAAATATACTTTTATTAATACTTTAATCGCTTCACTTTTATTTTTCACACCTGAATTCCATCTTCCGTTCTACTAAAATCATTTTATAGAATTTTCCTATATTTTGTATATTATGGCTACCGCTAAGTTGAGTTCCGGTCACCAATGACCCCCCGTGGTATTTGACGTGTTAACCATCAAGAATTGTCACATTTCCGAGGAACCATTTATTAACCATTCCAACCCTTCATGGGCTCCTATCAACCTCCCATTCAGTAGCCCCTTGCAAGATACAGAACATCCACCAATCCTAGGGGTAGCCCCATAACCAGCGAAGCGTAATTATCGAACCAGATAACCGTATCCATCTAACTGTACCATCGAGACTTTTAACGTGTTAAATTGACACAGCTCGTGCAAAATGCAGCGAACGGACAAAGCTAATTTATTCCCCCGCTCCTTTCGATCCAAGCCCCTCTAACAAACTACCCGTTTAGACAGGAACCCGTTCGTTTCGTTGCTGCAAAGCGGAGGGCAGGAAGGGGAGGGCGGTGAAAGACAGATAAAACGAAAGGGTGGCGCGGATGAAGGGAGACGAGCAAACACGCTCGCGTAATCGTGACGCAGATCGGAAATTCGAACCGCGTTTTCGCGACAGATGATATTATTCGAAAGCTCGGTAACGTGTCGAGCGTGAGAGTGTGTAACTGTTGAATTGAAATTAATCAAAATCGCGGAGATGCGTTAAATGCTACGCGTGTTAGGGATGGGCAGCAAGGGTACTTGGATTAAATAAGAACAACTCGAGGTCCGCTTTCTATAAATTCCTCTGACTGACTCACTTTATTCTTTCCTGGTCGTCCTTACACTCCTAGGTTCGGGGGTCGGTCCGAAAATTAGCTGCCCCCGACCGGTACACCTTTAGGTGGGGAGGTACAAATTAAATAATGCTTTTTCCCAAATCCGACAGTAACAATATTTAACACTATTTCTACCACGACCGGTCAAACGACCGTTTTTAAAATTGTGATTAGAATTTCATATATACAACATAATTGAATCGCCTTTAAACTTTAGACTTTTCCTCAAATATACGTATAATACATTTTTCAATATTCACTTCTGTTTACTTTCTGAGAAAAATTTGCAGTCTGTCTTACGTGGGAATGTTGCAGTAGGAATAGGTATACGTGAAGTGTCGGTAGGAATAGTGTTAATTAACCCTTTGCACTCGAGAAGTGACCGTTAGTCGTTTAATGATACTAACTTCAAAAATTTTCAAATTCGAAATATTTACTATGATTCACGTATAATAAACTTCATTTAGTTTAGTTACGTCGTATATTAAAATTTACATATATGACTATTCAACGTCCGGGTCTGAACTAAAGTTTGAAAATTTGCGAAACTATCATATGCTAGGATTACGATGTCCCATGAGAGGGGACAGCCGAGTGCAAAGGGTTAACATTCATAACAAACCATTTTCAACAATAATAATTAAAATTGTTATCACTGAGAATGGATTTTGAGGTATGAAACAGCGAAAGATGGAAGGTCATCTGTAGCTGGTGTTTTTGGGACTGGGCGTAAACTGTGTGTGTATAGAAAAATTGAATAGAAAAAGTGTGAGAAGGAGTTTATTTTTATTTGCAGTTTTATTATTAACGTTTAATAAATATCATAAATCAAGTGTGTCGTTTAGCTTGTCGTCAGATCTGCATCGCGAGATCTTGATCAATCCGCTCCGGTTCAGCCGGGAGTATTCCGTGCGAACTGCTCCCCGCCTTATCACAAATTCTTTTTGCGGTACACAAGGAATAGGTCATCTAGAAACTGTCTCTCTCTCTTCGGCGACTTCCCTGGCTCCCCCCTGGGACATCCGCTTTCGCGGTCGTTTTCGATAAGCATTGCGGTTTCCACGGAAGCTACCCTATTTTAAGATCAAGCTCCTGGAGTTTCTTGAAGCACCGAATCACATTCCCGATGAGATCTGAGTATCGTCTCCGTTCCATGTTTATTTTGGATTCGTAGAACGAAGTTTCGTTGTAGTTTACGAAACAGTAAGTAGCTCGAGCAGCTGAATATAAAACCATGCCGCGTGGTATTTTAATCCACCTTCTTGAGTAACCAAAATTTATTTTCGAGCTCGAAACAAGTTATTAGCAATTTAACGATTAGCCAATCGTACAGGAAGGTTTCCCACTTTTTCCTTAACAAAACGCTCCCATTGATTCTATTTACTTTTGTTATTCGTTACTCTTAACCCTTTGCGGTTCAATTTCGTCTCAGCACAGGTCTTATGTCGACGATGTGTCGAGACACGTTGGACATAGGACTGCAAAGGGTTAAAATCTAATTAACTTTAAAATCGTCTTTGTTTTATCCAATTTGAATAAATTTCAGCGAAGTTATGCCAGTTTAAAGATTGATTGAATATGGAAAGAGTTTTGTCCAATTTTTCGGGACAAATACCCCACTGTGCGTTGTGTCGAGTAACGCTCGACATAGGACCGAAAAGGGTTAAACTAGTATTATTCACAGTTCATGGAATGCATTTTCTGCTCGTCCAAATTACAATTTTTAATCAATTCAACACTGGTCCAAGACTAACTGACGACAAAAGTAAATAGAATCGACGGCGGTGCTTTGTCGAGGAAAAAGTTGTCCGGTTGGCTAAGCGCTAAGAGATCTCTTGGTTCACGTGCAGCACTACTCTCTGTCTACCGACTGTCGTTCGTCAGTTGAACGCCCTGGCCGAAATTTGAACGCGGAAACGAGAGCGACGAGACGAACAGGTTCGGTGACATTCGGTTGGACAGGAAATTTCGACGAACCCGAGCTTCGTTATGCATTCTTTTACAAACTGCACAACCAACAGCCGCGTCAAACGCGTCCGTCCACTAATTTAAATTGCCGTTTCGCCGTCGACGACGGGTATTCCTAGGAGTAATCAAGCACTCCGTTCCGTTCCAACGTGGAACCATGCACAGAGCCTGGTCCTCCTAATTATTTTCCGACGGTTCGAAAATTGCACCCGGACGCCGAAATTCCAACGACGTTCCAGACGTCGCGACGGCCCCGCAGACGCGCGGAAATCCGCGTTCCGTCGATTTCGTCGACGATACAGAAAACGACGGCGACGACGGTGACGGCAGTGCCGCGGCACTTTCACCTCCTTTCAGACGCGAGCTTTCGTGGATATCGACGAGTCGCGACCACCCTCCGGGAATTTCATCCCTGGCGAGCGTGAAAACCGCGATTCCGCTTCGATGGAGACTTCCGTTTGTCGCGGGGATTCCGTTGACGGGTGTCTGGAATCCTTTTTCGCCCGAATATCTTGCGAATTCCACCGTTCTAATTGTACAAGCAAGAATTGGCACCGAGTGTTAACACTAGGTTTACGGACATTTCTTGTATGGCTATTTCTAATAATCATATATCAAGGAATAGGTATCCATAAAAAAAAAATTTGAAATCGCAGAATTGAGAGGGAAATAGATTTGGGTATACTTCCGTTTGTCGCGGGGATTCCGTTGACGGGTGTCTGGAATCCTTTTTCGCCCGAATATCTTGCGAATTCCATCGTTCTAATTGTACAAGCAAGAATTGGCACCGAATGTTAACACTAGGTTTACGGACATTTATTGTATGGCTATTTCTAATATTCGTATATCAAGGAATAGGTATTCATAGAAAGAATTTGAAATCGCAGAATCGAGAGGGAAATAGATTTGGGTATACTTCCGTTTGTCGCGGGGATTCCGTTGACGGGTGTCTGGAATCCTTTTTCGCCCGAATATCTTGCGAATTCCATCGTTCTAATTGTACAAGCAAGAATTGGCACCGAATGTTAACACTAGGTTTACGGACATTTCTTGTATGGCTATTTCTAATATTCGTATATCAAGGAATAGGTATCCATAAAAAGAATTTGAAATCGCAGAATTGAGAGGGAAATAGATTTGGGTATATTTATATCGCCCCGTTGATAAAACTCAGTAAAAATTGCTAGGGAATAACAGCAATTATTTGCACAAATTTTACTCATAAAAATTCATCAAATTGACGGCTCCTATAAACTTAGTGTTAATAATGTTTTGAAGATAACAGCTTTACTGTGTCATTTTAATGTAGACTTTTTTATAATTATTTATTTCAAACGTAATATCTTTATGCGATCTTTATGATCTGTAGCTCATGAGAATAAATTTTGTGGAACACCTTTATCTAGGATTTTACTGTTAAAAATTAATAATGCCAGTGATGAAACTCACGTGCATCTTTCCTAATGTACAAGAATATCGATAAAAAGTATCTAAATTACCAGAAAATTTCACTTGCTGATATGAACCTCCATCAGACGCAAACGCTAGCGTTTTCAAAAGCTTCCCTGTGCACACGTTTCTCTGTGAAAACTTGAAAAACTGTAGTCGACGACAGCGAACGTCGTTTTCGCCTTATCCACGTGTAAGTGTCGTTCGTCGAGCATGATCGAATCTTTCACGCAAAGTGCATCCTACCTGCGTGTATGACGTACGAGGAAACTGAGTTCAAGGAAACTGAAGCGTCCATTGTCAGTGTCAGTGTCATGGCGAAGCCCATGGAAATAGCGTGCTCGAAGGGGGTAGAAGAGAGACTGTCTGCAGTCGGAAGAACGTCAGATCGCATGGCTGACTTGTTACCCGTCATTGAACGGCCAGCATTCGTATAAAGACAATTCCCTTCCGGTCGCTGGTCCGGACGTCTCTGGAATCCATACCCGTTGCACCGTTTCGTCTTTGATCTGTTCGGTTGAACGTCGCGAAACACGGGACACGCTCGCGTCACCAGACGTGCTCGAGGACGTTCTCCATTTTTCATTCGCTCGCCCTCGTTCCCAGGGTGAGATCCATCGTGACGATAAAAGGTCCACCGAGTATATAAGTAAGAAATTCAACCGTTCGCGAATTTCTAATTGCATAAAAATTGCAGTCGTGCGTTATATTCCGAAGAATCTACAGTAACTCCAAAAAATATTCGCACACTGTATTATAAGGAAATTCATCTACTTCTGAAATTTTGATTTCAATGAAACTTTATGCGTGTACAAAGCATGGTGTGTCCTGTGTGGAGAAATTTTTTTTGGCGGCAAAATACCTTTTAAAGGGGCTGATAACGAATCTCAAAGTTTCAGCGATTTTTCACGCTTTGAATACAAGCTTTTCCAGGTTCTTTTTTTATGATAGGGCGATAGAGGATTAAAAATTAAACATTTTCTATTTGAAAGGTTTTGCTCCATCAAGTACCATTACAAAGTTATCTTTAAAAAATGAGAGAAAACTCAGAAACTTCGAAGCTGGTTTTACCCCTTTAAAATGGCATTTAGATGAAAAGAAAAGATTAATTCATACGTATACTATTACGATTTATATACCCATAAAGTTTTATTAAATATTTCTATCAGACTCAGAATTTCAGGGTTAAACGAATTTATTTGTGACATAGTGTACGAATACTTTTTGGAGACGCTGTATAAAACACAAAGCGCTGAAAGAAACTGTAGCTTCTGTAAATAAAGTAACTGTAGCTTCAACGCGAATATAAGGGTGGCAGAGGAGCGTAATAGCAGTTTCACGTACGTTAGATAAAAAGATTGACCTTTTTGTCGGTTCCCTACAAATTCTAAAATAACAATCGCGAAACATCACAATTACACCATAATTTGATAATCGTGTAAGCATCTTAAAAGTTATAAAACTTTTGTTTCTTTTTTCTTCTCCTCTTTTCCTAGCATCATAAGAACGTAAGAAGAGTGTAAGTTCAAGATAAACACAAATACAAAGAAATAGTTTAACGAACCACGATATTGATTTATCGTTCGAAAAGGATATTACAACAATCGGAAAATCATGGAGTTTCGACTGGAATAAATCCGACTTTAAAGGGACAAACAGCCGAGGAAAGAAAAATAAAAAGGGGGGTGGAGGCGAAGGAAACAATAACAGCGAAAAGGCGCGGAAAGGGCGAAGACGGAGCGGTTCAGAAAACCGGGTTGATCGAATTTTTCGCAGCACTTTAGTTCATCATCCGCGGGGGCGCAAACTCGCGGAACGACATTACCGGAAATGTAATACCCATCTTGATTACAGAACGGCCGTGGGGCGTTTCCGTGGTGATGCCTCTGCTCTGTGCCCCGGCCTGCCTACGTAATTTCCATCCGACGGTGAAAACCACCTTCTTCTCCGAGGCCTTGTCCCCATCGTTTCGCGTCGCGGACTTTTCTCTTTATCCTGCGACGTGCCAGACACCGACATTGTCCCGCCGACTGTCCCACTCCCCCCCTGCTGTCTTCCTGTCCCCTCCGGGGCCCCTCGTCTCTGCCTCGTTCCCGTTACACGCATCGCCTGCCTCGCCCTTCAGCGCAACCAGCCACCCCCGTTGTGCTTTCACGCCCTCGGCACTTTCCTTCCTCCTGTTCCGCTTTCCAATTTATCCCTTTCGCTGGCTCGAGCCGCCTCCGTCTCTGTCCGTTCGCCACCGTGAGATATTAGACCGTGGGTGGCTCTCTCTACCTTTGATCCGCGCGGCCAGCCACACAATGCTCGGCCCTAAGCCGCCCCGGCCTGCTTCCCGCGTGTACCACCATCGATTGTTGCGTTAATCGCCGCCTGAATCGCGATTACTGCTTAATGGAGAGGAATATTTTGGCGCGCCGTCGCGGAGGAGACGCTGCAGCTTGTTGTCTAGGGGCTGGGGGCGGGTGACGTCGAGGGGGAACGGATAGGGGTCGATTTTCTCGAACGAACGGGTTCAACGAGCTGTAATCGGGATGGAACTCGTGGATGCGTTCCTTAAGTGCTGCAAAATATCGGCATTGTTTTCCTTGGAGCAGAGATGGCTAAAGTCTTTTGGTTGGGCTGTTGGATTCCGAACAAATCTTTACGTACGTACTGGACTGACTATTCACAGAGATTCTGACAATATTCTTTCGGACGGCTCTTTTAAGGGAAAATGTGAACAATAGGGAAAATGACAGGGATAGTGGAGTGGGGATGTGGATGATGAGCAAGAGGATGAGTAAGGAATAGGAGTTTGTCTGTGATACGGGGATGAGTAAGGATTAGTTTGTCTGTAATACGGGGATGAGTAAGGACTAGTTTGTCTGTGATACGGGGATGAATAAGTTGGGTACCCAACAGAGCGCTACCTGTTCCTAACATGCGTCCACCATGCGTTTGCCACTCCATGAATCTTGTTACATACGATTATAGAGTAGACTCGTGTAAAGTAGAGGAACAACTTGACATCGTCTCTTCGCGTTTCATGAATCACGTGTATGAGTGATTTCTAAATAGTGGTAAGTGGGGGAAGAGCCACGTTTGGCTCGTGAGCCACAGGTTCGCCAGCCCTGCCATAGAGGAAAAAGAAAGCGAATCTTGGGAACGTTGAAGAGCTCTCGCGAGGTAAACGAAAGGGAAGGTGAATTCTGCGAACGCTGAAGAGCTTAAAAGATTTCCCGCCAGAGCTTAATATGCGGTCCAGCAGTTTCTGAAGGGAAACAACCCGCAATAACGTCTCCTCGAGGACGTCGTGCACGACAGGGATCTCTGGATGAAGATGTCCTTATTCAAAGTGACCCGAAGTCCGGCAAAAAGGGTCGTTTGATGACCTCTGGCAAAAAACGTTTTCCAGCCTGTCCGAATCTCAGCCCTCAAAGGGACTATCTTTAAGCTGCCCTGTCTGTCCCGTTGAGCCTCGGTATTACGCCGAACCTGTCCGGAACGTGGAGCTTCGGTGGTGGACGACGGGAACGAAGAAACGTTGCCAAGAACGCGGGGGACGTCGATTAAATCGAATTCGGAGCGACGTTGGAAACGAATCCAGGCGGATCGTTCGTGTCGACCTCTGGAGAGTCAGAGGTCTTGCGACGATTGTTCGCGGGAGCAAGAGGAAGAAGCTCCGTGTACGGGGACACGGAAAAGGAGAGAGTTATAGAAGGAAGTAATTTAGTCGGCGAGTAAATATTGGCGCAAACAAAGAGCATCTCCCTCGGATGGAGTCTGCAAACGGGGCTAAATCGCGCCGTCTGTTCGCGCGATACGTATATTACTTCGGAAGCGTGGCGAAGAGATTGCGGAAAACTGGATGAGAGCCATTTTAAAGCCGAGGGAATTTTAAAGAAAGCGAAGCGCCGAGTGGAAACCGAGATACACGCTTGCAAGCCGGGGAGAAAGTGCCGTGCCTTTTTATGCTCGTATTAAGCTGCTTTGAAGATGGCTAAGAGCACTTAAATGTAATATCTTACGTGTTTCGCAACGTGGATAGTACCAACGGAAGTGAAAAAAACACGAAGAATTCGACAAACAGGATAGATTTGTACACTGAACGCTTACAGAAAGGAAGCAGCGTTTTATTAATAAAAAATTCAAACTTTCATTGTCGTATCATACTGATCACGACATCTGACAGAACCATAATTAATTATAAGGTATACGTGTGTACATACAGTAGCGGACAAAAGTTTAAGACAACAGGACAATGTGAAACATAATTTTATGTTTCGCAAATATTATTTATCTGTTCATTTTTATTGGCCTTATGGCAGAACATTATTCATCGATTAGCATAGAACATAAATTTTATTCATACTATTATTACTTATTAATTTATTTATTTATTTCCCATAACCCATTGGTCTTAAACTTTTATCCGCTACTGTAGGTTTGTGTGTGTGTGTTTTTTGCAAAATAGTCGTCGTAATCAGTCGTGTACAAGTAGTCATAGCAAATACAGTGTGTCGCAAGTCAAAAGTATATACACAAATTTTACTGCTAACCCTCAAGCTCACCAATCCATCAAAAAAAACCTAATTCAACACTTTCTCCACCCTCTCCCCCTCAAGCTTGTCGCTCTTTCGAAACGCAATCGCCAGTTGAACCTTCCAATAAAATTTCCAATTCAAACCGTTTTACTTTCACCGTCATTAATTCGAGTCAGTGTGTGGGTTAACCGTGAGTTTGGTAAGATCTAATTTACGAAAGAAAGGCATCCCCGAAATCATTCTCGCGCGCGCTGGCCCTCGACGAGATAAGCGGCTGGAGGCCTGTTACGGTCGCCCGGGAAAAGGGGATCCATTTGTAGTCGAAAGTTAACGGGTTGGCAGGGGTTGGGACCGCGAGCGAGAAGGACGTTCCATCATCCGGTTCCCGGAGCCGTAATAAAAGCGCGGCCGTGAACCAGACGGAGGGGGTTGGCGAAAACAAAAGCGGCTCGAGCGTAAAAATGTTGAGCGGCGAGAACGAAGTGCGAAACCATAACGGCGGAATGAGATCTCGCAGCACGACAGCCTGGCTGGCCTGGGACAATGTCGGCCGCGAGAGCTAACGGCTGAGAAGGAGAAGATCGCGGGAGACAGCGGAAAGCACGAGGCTATCCGGAAGATGAGAGAATCCAGAAAGCGGGCGACAACGGCGTCGACGAAGGAGCAACGAAGGACGAGCACGAGGAGGAAAGAAGTTATTGGGAATGGAGTTTTATATTGCTAAATGAAATGCACTCTTATTTGTGAAATAATACTTTGAAAAAACTGGGGAACCCTTCTTGGGGAAAACCCTTGGCGACGCGCGAGGCCCTCGAAAAATGCCGAAATATGGTCATGTTTTTGGAATATGCCCAAATATGGCCATACTTGAGGGATTTTTCCGAGGTACGTGGTGGGAGAAAGGCCAAGGACTAGCGACAGTTTTCTCTGATCAAAAAGAGCGGAGTTGAGTTAGACGTTATACCGTGTAGAGAGTTGTGCGAAGAGTAAAATTTGTACATAATATTGTAACTATATTTCCGTAATCAATAAATAAATATTATTATTTTTATTATACTACTTTTATTATTATTATGCTACACTTATTTGTAAAGTAATGCTTTGGTAATTTATTTAATACTTTTATATAGCACGAGGAAGGGCAATCTTGACCGCACCTAGCGAGTTTTGTCACAAGACTAGCAGAACGCAGCGGTCGAAATTCTTACAACCTCGTTCGGGTCCTTCAGCCTCTTTTGTTCCGTTTCTCAATGTTTTCGAACTTTCTAAAATGCCAGAAGCCCTTAAGAAAGTACGTTAAGAAAAAGCTGGTTTATGGTTAATTTTTGCTTCGTAGTATTTCTGTATTCAATTTCCAACAGAAGTGTTGAGGAAAACAACAATGTTAAAAATATATAAATGTGTTTATTTTATGTAATAATTCTCCGATCCCATTCGCACGTCCTATTCCCATTCAATCAATAAACAAAAGGTGTACACTCACGATCCTCATTCAATTTTTTTCATTCACTCATATTTTCATCCTTCCTGTTTTCCATACATTCCTTCTCATTCTAATTTCTTAACCGTTCATTCTAGAATCTCTAGAATCTCACTCTAACAAACATACACACGTCAATAAACTAGCAATCACTCTCACAAGAAGGTGTTCCGACGCTCCTTCTCGGATGTATCGTTGAATCTGAACCACAATAACAAGGATAGGTTTGTTAATTCTGAGGTGTGAGGTGTGCTTTTGAAATCTGCAAGGATTGAATAGTTGAGCGGAGGATCGGAGTAACGAGTGGACTTCGAAGATGAGTGGAAGGAGATGTGCAGAGATGGATGAGGTGATGTATGACGAAGAACCTAGGCAATGAAGTCATTAAGCCGGTCGACCTTTGGTCATGTTGGCAAAACTCAACGGGAAGAAAGTCGTACTGACATAATTTATGAGGAAGATACGTCGGTTAGCCTTATGTGTTTATCGCAACTAGGTACATACCTAAACCTAATTCTCCGAGCTTAAGACTAATTGCGTAGTTTACTTGATTTATAATTGACTTCATTTATAACGGGCATACATTTTTCTGAATTTATGATAAGTGCCTCCTGTCGGCGCCGGACAGAGAAGAAAAACGGAACGATGGGGTGAAGATGGTTAAGCCGGTAGCTGGATATTGCGCGGTGGCGCAAACAAAAACCGCCCAGCAACCACGGATCCCCCCGTTCGAAGCAGGCTGTGTTCCCTTGCAGAGGGAAGAAAAGACCGTCGGTAGCCCAGTCAGTCCTCGGTTGCGACCGAAGGATGAACGAGCCGCTATCTCCTCCGCAAAACGTATAAACTTGGCCGACGGAGGGCAAGAAACTTAATTCGCTGGAAAATACACAACAGATAAAGGTCTTTTCGGACGTGCCACTGGGAGGAGGGTGGAGGAAAGAGGGCGGAGATGATCCGTCGTTCGTTTTGCCGTTGAAACGAGTCGGTCGCACGCTACCCTCCGCCTACAGTGGTTCCAAAAAGTATTCGTACACTGTATTATAAGGAAATTCATCTACTTCTGAAATTCTGATTTCCATGATACTTTATGCGTGTACAGAGCATGGTGTATCCTACGTGGAGTAATTTTTTTTGGCGGCAAAATATCTTTTAAGGGGGCTGATAACAAATTTCAAAGTTTCAGCGATTTTTCACGCTTTAAATATAAGCTTTTTCATGTTCTTTTATTATGACAGGGCGATAGAGTATTAAAAATTAAACATTTTCTATTTGGAAGGTTTTGCTTCATCAAGTATCATTACAAAGTTATCTTTTAACACTAGATTTACGGACATTTCTTGTGCATTTATTTCTAATACACATATCCCGAGAAATAGGTATACACCATACAGAATTTAAAACTCCAAAGCCGAGGGGAAAATAGATTAAGGTATGCTTGTATAAGTCCACCAATAAAAGTTAACGAAAATTATTCGAAATAATAGTAATTTTTTTTTTAATTTTGCTCATGAAGTCTGAAACCCGTTAAATTGACGGGTCCCGTAAACCTAGTGTTAAAAATGAGAGAAAACTCAGAAACCTCAACGCTGGTTTCAACCCTTTAAAATGGCATATGAAAAGAAGAGATTAATTCATACGGATACCATTACGATCTACATACCCACAAAGTTTTATCTAATACTTCTATCAGACTCAGAGTTTCAGGGTTAAACGAATGTATTTGTGACATAGTGTACGAATACTTTTTGAAGCCAGTGTATTTCACTTCCTCTTTTACTCCATTCTCCTTCGGCTGCGTCGTTTAAACGAGGCCGACCGAAGGATTCGCGTCTGGCACCGCGTCCGCTGTAACTACTTGACCCCTTAACCCTTAGGCTACTGTGGACGCCTATAGGTGCTTATAAATTTTACGTTTGTGACACTGAGAGCGCCTATAGACGCTTATCCCATTGCGGTCGCCTAAGACTGAGGGCTCCTAACTGCGCTCGACGCAGCTTGGCTTTCTGAGTTGTAGACGCCCTAATATTTACAGTAGTAATTCAGTTCTGAATACAAAGAAATAAATAATATTGTTTTAATATAGTAACATTCAGTTTTTTCATTAGTGAAATATGTTTTCACAAGAATGCTGTTGTGGATAGATTGCTTAAAAATATGTTTATTGAGTATAGAAGAAAAATATAATTAACAATAATCTATATACAATCTTCTTATTCTAAATCTCATTCTTTCTCACCATCTTTTCTTCCCGGCCATTCACGCAAAACAAGACACTCTCGATCACCCGTTCGATACCACATCGATTCTCTCATCATTCACCAGCAGATGTCACCCTTTCATTGCCAACCGTTCAAACATTAACCCTTTTAGTACCGAACGACGATATATCGTTACCTATGCCATAGCGCCTATTTGCATCGCGATAGAGCTCTATCTCAAAATAAATTTATAAAACGTTATAAATGTTTCAATTTTTTTTTTTATTCCGTAATATGCTGCTTGTTGAATTTTGTAAATATCATTCTTACTTCCGTTTTTACGAGCTTTTCCCCAAACCTTAGCAAATTCGTTAAATTTGCTCGGTACTAAAAGGGTTAAATATCCATTCACACTCGTAATTTCATGCTGCCAATCATAACCTCACATTCATTCCCTATAAAAACAACCTCACAAATGCAACCCCACCCAAAATTTCACCCAGTTTTCAGCGTACACCGTAACCGAATTCTTACCCTTACGATACGACCGGTGCGTCTCAAAGTTTGCCATAGTCAAAGGGTTAATGCTCACGAGATAACCGTAAATATTTTCAGTGTCAAACGACCGTTTTGCCGTCCTTTTGACCTGGCCTCATTTGAATACAGGCATTCTCCCTTTTCTCCCCCATTCTCTCTCTCTCTCTCTCTCTCTCTCTCTCTCTCTCTCTCTCTCTCTGTCAAAGTATGAACGGAACGCGAGGACTGCTTGAAAAATTTATTGCGATTACCGCGACGGTGTGGCTACCGGGCTGTACTCGTCGATGCCTATAATCCGTTTCTATGGCCGCGGGCCCGTGGCACACGTCGAGCCAGCGGCTATTCACCCGCCATTTACCCTAACATTCCGGCGAATTGATCGCGCCGCCTGCTATCGCCCGATTCGCCGAACCGGCCGGCAACTTTATGTCTAGGATCGGCGACGTCTGATCGACGATGGTCCTTATCCGTCCGGACAGCTTCCGCGACATATTTACTTGGTCGTTTAGACACTCGTTCCTTGGTCTATTCTCGCTTACCCTGTCTCTTCTCCACAGCTACGAAAACGGCGGGAAACGGCGGCTAGGTTCGCGATTCTTCGTCGACGGCAGCGTTTCTCAATATGGGTCGGGAAAATTATAATTATTCTGTGGGGGAATTAGAAAATTCCGTTTGCCAGCTTCATCGCTGATTCACATATTGCGATAGAAGGTTTGCAAATTATAGACGGGCCTCGAATGAAATAATAAGACAAGAAAGAAATAATGTGTATAGGAAATAATAAACAGAAATAATCTGTTTCTCAATATGGATTGGGAAAATTTTAATTATTCTGTGAGAGAATTAGAAAATTCCGTTCGCGAGCTTCATCGCTGATTCACATGTACGATAGAAGGTTTGCAAATTATAAACGCACCTCGAATAAAATAATAAGGCAAGAAAGAAATAATCTGAATAGGCAACATATGTATTTCTATATTTCTCTATTATATTTCACACACATATTTCTTTTCCTCTTTGAAATACTTGTTTATTTTTATACTTTTATACTTTTTATATCTATATATAATTATTTATATAATTATAAATAAATAAGTGTTAATATATAATATATATATTTATATTTTGTTTATTTATTATACTTTATCCGAACTTGAACAAACCATCGCGCTACCAATAGCAAGGATCGTTCGAACCTTTGAAGCGTCGAGGCTAGGCACGATTCAAAAGCAACTGAGAAACTCTGGTCCACGACGATTTTACGATCTCCCGACGAGTCCATGCCAAGTGTAACGCGATTCGTGTCCACGTCTCGAGCACCTCCCCCGCAGAATCTCGTAAACAATGCGACGCGACGCGTAACGACGCTCCACGATAAGCGGTCGACGCGAACGATTAACCACTCGAGACGGCGCTGAATCCGGGAACGGTGGTTGTTGTTTCAGGAAAATGCTCGCGATATGAGTTTTTAAGACAAGCCACCGCTCTCGTCGCACAGGACGAGTATCTCCCCCGGAGTGCTGCCTCCGGGGGTAGATTCTAATTAGAAGTCGGAAAGATACCGTGCTCGCTTCGCGATCGACGTAATCCCGCGCGAACCCCGCTCGTATCGCGGCGAGAGAGAGCGGCGATTCGACACTCCTTGTCGGACGTGTTGTTGTAATTCAACGACAACGCTAATTCAACTGTGGTGAGATAGACGAATGCGTCAATTAGGTTTAACAATTTATTTAACCCTTTGACTGCGGCAGACTTTGGCACGCACTGGCCGTACGGTACGGTACGAATTCACTCGCGACGTCCACTGGGTACGGCGACATTTTTCGTTAGACATGCATTTCTGAGGAAGTACATTAAAATATTGAAAATACTGAAATTTATTACATTAAACGAACCGGGAAGTCAACATGTGTCGGACGCCAATAGGCGTTAACAATACCGGGAAGTCAATATGTGTCGGACGCCAATAGGCGCCAACAGTAGTCAAAGGGTTAATAACAAAAAATTTTTCATTCAAAAACAGAACGGATGACTAAGCCATATGTGCGTGATTGGAAAAGAATGAATGCGTTAGTTTTTTATTTATTTATTCTATTGATTAACCTTTTAGGATCGACGAGCCACTATAGTGGCTTTCGCACATGCCATCTCTTAGGACGATGAGCCACTATAGTGGCTTTCGCGTCTCTTTATATAACATACCCAATTGTATTATTAATTATTAAATAGGGAATTGTAAAAGTTAAAGTATGCGTAATATATTTTGAAGAAAATTATAATTTAATCGTCAAATATTTCATTCCAATGTACTCGCGTAGAGAACGGCGTTATCCGTCACATATTGCAGTGTTGTACCGCTTATGCGTAATTCGCGTCAAACTCCGCCGTCCAGGGAATAGGCCTCGCGCTCAATTCAGCCGTACCTGAAAGGTTAAGGGTCGTGCCCGTCTGTAGGCTAGACTCACCGACCAAGTGAGATTTGTGCTGTAAGTTACCAGATATTATTGTCTTCGACGGTGGATGGGGTTTGGAGAGAAAAATTTGCAAAAAAAACTCTCATTGTGAATAAGAATGTATGCGTTAGTTGACGAAACAAGGGTTATATAGGGAAAGTGAAGAGGGTGTGGTCGGAAGAGGGTCGGAGATGTTTCGGAGGTGTGTTTTTGGAATCTGCAAGGATTGGATCGTTGGGTGGAGGATGGAGGTAGCGGGTGGACCGGAAGGATGAGTGGAAGTAGATATGCAGAAATGAATGGGCTGATGTATTGTGAAGAACCTAGGCAATAAAGTCATTAAGCCGGTCGACCCTTGGTCATCCAGACAAAAATTAACGAGGAAAAAAGTTGTACTGACATAATTTATGAGGAGGTTACGTCGATTGGCCTTATGGGTTAATTGCGACTAAGTATACGTGCCTAAACCTAGTTTCCGGAGCTTAAGCCTAGTGGTAGAATTACGGGGTGAAATTTTAACTTAATTTGCAAACAGTATAATTTTTAAGAATTGTGACTGGTGCTACGTGTCGGGACCGGACAAGCGGTGAGATCGCGGCGCTTGTTTCGACGGACAATAGGGAGAAGTTTCGTCGGGCGCATGCAAAACTCGCGAAGCCAGCCAAAAATCTCTCATCCGTTGCGCCAACGTCCGCGCCGTCCTTCGAGGAAGTTTCACAGGGCGGTCGGGACGTTGATTCGCCGCGGAAATTGCGGGCACGCCGTTGAAACGGGGACGGATTTAGGGGGGCCTTCGAAGGGAAGAAATTGGGGAAAAGCGTTTCGCTGGCGGGCAAACCGTTTATTTTTAACGCGAACGTGGCGAAATATCGAACAAACGATACACACACAATTTGGGAACTTTCGAGCGGAGAAACTCGAGCGGGAATTTGTAACTCGCCGCGAGAGTTCGACGCACAAAAGGCGCAGCGAAGCGTCCAGGCCGCGTTGAAAACCGACGAGGGGGTTAAACTTACGTGAAATTAATCCGGAGCAAAAGCAAAAGAGACAGAGAGAGAAAGAGAGAAAGAGAGAGAGAGAGAGAATGTGGGGGAAGGGAGGAGGAGGAGTAAGAGGAATGAGACTCTCCGGCGGCTTGTTATACCCGCGGATGAATATTGTTACTCATGTGAATACACTAAATAAATTACGACGTTTCAGAAACAGCCGTGGAACATAATTTAATCACATTCCGCGGAAGTGAGTAGGAAGGTAACCCCCAAATAATTTAATTAAACGCTAAACACGCAGATGTAACGCGGCGAAACGCAGAAAGCGACGCTCGCTCGCTCGTGTGCGCGTCATTGTACGGGAACGAGCGAGCGATTTCAAAGCGTTTCACCGCTGTCTCTGCGACCGAACATGTTCTCCAGCTCGAGGAAACCATTAACCCACGAGATACCTTCCGTTGTTCCTTGGGTCCTTTGTGCGCCACTCCTTTCGGCGCTGGATGTCGCGATCTCTTCTTAATAATTCTACGTGGCTGCGTGTGTCTGTGTGAAATCTTAAACACCTCCTGTGCTTCAAACAAAAATTAGACTACGTCTTTTGGATGCACACGCTTGCCAAATTGTCTGGCTACTTTTCTTGTACATTAGTAAAATCAATAATCGTTTGTGTGGATAGTTTCGTACACTTTCATAGACTTTTGTGGCACAGAGATTGCTAAATTGTTGTCCTTTTCTAGATTTTTGCAATACTCAGAATTTGTGGAGCTACCAAATTTTTAAGCGATATCTTTGGAAGTTTCTTTGAAAATCGTGAACAACCGCGGATAAAATTAACCCTTTCACAATGTAATAAAATGACGAACAACGCGCGAGAGGTAACTTAAAAAGATAATTACTCTGTTGTTGTTAAGATTTCTAACCTTTTCTTTTTTGGCATTCGACTGAAGAACTGCACAACCTCGATCGTTTCCATACGATAAACTTTAATAATTATGTTATCACGGCACGATTTATGAAACTTACTGTTGGAAATTGAATACAGAAATGCTACGAAGCAAAAATTAACCATAAACCAGATTTCTCTTAACGTACTTTCTCAAGGGCTTCTTCCAAGAAGCTAAACCACATCTGACATTTTAGAAAGTTCTAAAACATCAAGAAACAGAACAGAAGGGCTGAAGGACCCGGACGGGGTTGTAAGAATTTCGACCACTGCGTTCTGCTAGTCTTGTGACAAAACTCGCTAGGTGCGATCAAAATTGCCCTTCCTTGTGTTACGTAAAAGTATTAAATAAATTACCAAAGTATTATTTTACAAATAAGAGTTCATTTCATTTAGCAATGTTGTTGGATTTGGAAAAACATTATTATAGTTTGTACCTAAAGGTGTAACGGTAATTTTCGGACCAACCCCCCGACCCTGTGAGTGTAAGGACGGCCAGGAAACAGTAAAAAGGTAGTCATTCAGAGGAATTCACAGAGAGCAGACCTCGAATTGTGTTTTTTTTTTAACCCAAGTACCCTTGCTGCCCATTCCTAACACTCGTACCGATTAGCGTATCTCCGCGATTTTCTAATTTCAATTTAACAAATATAAAACCCCATTCCCAATACTTACCCTGCTGTAATTTATGATTTACCCGAATTTCTATCGTATTAAACTGCGAAAGGGTTAACTAGAAAATAGGCAAAGGGGCGAACAGTTATTGAACATCGGTGTTAGCGATCAGAAGAAACGGCCACCGTCGCTGTTTTTCAACAACGCGGCGGATAGGATCGATAGTAATTAACGAAGATTGACGATACTCGAGGCAGGCTGGTCCCGCTCTCCAATAAGGGAAACACGTATGATCGTAGAACGCATACCGATCGCATCAATTTTGCCATCTCCCCTACCCCCTCCCCGCCTTCGTTCGCCCCCGTCGAACTTCAAAAGCTTTCGCGTTTTACGTCACGCACCGCATCGCATTACGTCTTCCTTTCTGGCGCGTTCACAACGAGATCAAACGGACGCAGGAATTCGATCGAGCCAGTCCACCGACCGGGGTCGAGCTTTCCAGTATTTATTCGCGAAACGGATGGACGGGGTGACCTCCGGTTTCGAGTGGCCTCGGGAATTATCGGGGTGTCGCGAACAACGTATCCCCGTGACACTTTGCATCCATCCTCTGAAAATTGACACGGGGAATCGTAAGCTGTCGCGCGAGAGAACACGGCTCTTACGAAAAATAAAAAGAGAACGCAAATCCGTACAATAATTTCGTTGCTACGGCCAAATAGGGTGCAGGGGAGTATTACAGTAGTGGAGAAAAATTTAAGACGAGAGGACAATGTAAAACATAGTTTTACATTTCATTTTATTATTCATTAGCATAGAATGCAAATTTTGTGTATCGTGCTGATTCCAGTAAGTTAATTAATTTATTCTCGTCGAGTCTCCGGTCTTAAATTTTCGTTTGCCACTGTATTTCGCAAATATATTTATTTTTATTGCTATAGGACCAGCTTTGATTGGAAACCGAGTTGTAGAGTTGTAAAAAGAGTTCAGAATTAAAAGTAGAATCGCATGGCAGAGTTGAATTAGAATTTACTGTGTATTTTACTATCGACCATATTAGTCATAATAATAATCTTAAGAACCTTTATCCTACATTATTGATCAGCATAGAATGCAAATTTTGCGTATCGTGTTATTTCCAGTAAATTAATTCATTTATTCTCGTCGAGTCTCCGGTCTTAAACTTTTGTCCGCCACTGTATTTCGATATTCTCAATCGAAATTGGCAATCGCTGTGCAGCTCGCTGTCGGGCGTGGTCGAGCCGCGATTCGAGTCTAGATGTAAACAACGATATAAAAGAACGTGTTGTTCCGATTCGCGGGACGAATTAATCGCTGTTTACAACGGACGTAAAAGGATAACGACCGTTTCCAACGGCGCACTTTTAACACCGACCCGCCGCCAGTATCTATCATTCCATCAAAGCGTAAACACGACGATATTGCGAGCTGCAGGAAACACGGTTTTCCCAACGGAAAACGTAACGCGCGGCGGGGGGCGCAGAAAAAAATGGACCGATAAGGGGAACTCGGTTCGCGTGAAAAACGAAAGGAAATAGAAGAAATTATTCCGCCCGATAAGCCTGAAACGAATACAAAATTCGCTGGTAAACATTACCAGCGGCCGTGGATCTCCAACGAAATGCCTGGCGCCAGCTTGATATGCAAATGCCTCGACAAAAGTTCAACCGCGCCCACCCCGACGATGTGGACGCCGCATTATCGTTTTCCCGCGTCGCGGAAACACGCTTTCTCGCGCCGCGCACACGCGTTTACCCGCCACAAAGGACGACGCGCGTTTCCCTCCCCGACGAGATCAAAGCGGAGACAGAATTTTGCTGCGGGGCTCTTTAACTCGAAGTTGCGCGGGGATCGAAGGGGGATGCGCGTGCATGGGAATTTCGAAATAAAGAGGGAAAATGAATGGAAGATGGTCCCGGGGCCCCTCCGGCTGCCACCAGAAGCTTTCCCGTTGCCACGACAATATCGTATAGCGTACTCTGGCGTTCTATGATTTCGAAACGTGCAATCGTGTTTCTCTGGAAATTGTACAGCCCTTACAGCACTTCGGGGCACTGTTACCGTGTTTAGCGATACTTTTAACCCTTAAATGCATGATTTTTCATTACGCCTTAAAAAATTTTGTTTATTTATTCCATTCGACGGGGTAAATCCCCATTAGCGTACAGGAGAAATACAGAAATATAATACAAGATATATAGAAGCATAAGTAATATAATTTATACATCTAAATTATTAATAAGCCGAGGAAAAAGGAAAAATAATAATAAGAATACGCTTTAACACTATTCCTACCAGAACCGGTCAAATGACCGTTTCTAAAATTTCGATTAGAATTTCATAGATACAACATAATTGAATCGCCTTTAAACTTTGGACTTTCCCTTAAATATACATATAATATATTATTCAATATTCACTTCTTTTTTCATTGTTTATTTTTTGAGAAAAATTTGTAGTCTGTCTTACGTGGGAATGTCGCGGTAGAAATAGGTTATACATGAAGTGTCGGTAGGAATAGTGTTAATACAGTAGTTGATGAAACGTATGTTTATCAGAGTTTGTATACAGCAGTTCGATACGAAATATTATACATAGACTTCGTTTTAGACTGTTACGCCTGCCGTATAGCAATTTTATTTTTCAGCAACGTTGAAAACGCGGCTGGTCGATCCTCATGCTTAAAAATTTGCAATGTCGTTGTTAAAAGGCTTCGCAAAGCCTCTCCGGCGTTCTCCAGGGTATCCGAAGCAACTTAGCAGAACTGCACGGCATTCCTCGACTACTTAGAAACAATCCGGCAGATATTCCAGGATGTTGCAACCCGCCATAGTTCGTCGGTGCGCTTCTAAGGTAACAACGAAGTATCATACCCCGTTTCCTCAAGTTCCCGACGGCCTTGTTACGGAACGCGACGATGTTGCAAATCATCTAGCAGCCCTCCAAATAATTGCACAAGCTTCGCAACAACGCGGTGACGTTTACAAATTGTTTCAGCTCTCCGATGAAAGTGTAGGGCACGCATAACTGTCCTAAGGATTGGGACGGTCATCCGCGTACCGACCATTAATTGCCTGTGCCGTACTATGTCGTCGAGCCGGCAAATCGAAATGGTCCCAGGATTTTTTCCCGATTTCCCCCAGTTTCCTTATTTTTGTAGGATTATTTATTGGCCGCAGGGTTTCATACAAAAACTACTGTCAGGATTCTTTCCAAGGCCGTGATTATTACAACGACGATTATGACGACAAGCTAATACAACGACTTCTAATAACGAACGATTTAGATCTCTCTCTCGAGGCTCCCTATTTATTTGCCTCGAGCCTGATAGGCGGTTCCTGTCTTTACCAATCAGGACCTTCAAAAAAATGCCCGCCTTCGATATCCCCAGTTTGTGCAAACCCCGGTGATGCGTTTGCATCTAGGATATCACCTGTTCGCATTTTCTTCAGCGATCAGATTTACGACGGCGACTTTATCCTTACAACGCAGGCGTTGTTTAGAGCGACACCTCGAAGTTTGATTCGCGGTCGCCTAAAGGAAGCAATGGCAATCGACATTTGTTATTAATCTCTGCATTATTATTAATCTATACAAAGGTACTATTGATCCGTACATTGCCTACATTTTAGTTTTTAGGTCGTGTCCCTTTTCGGTGATAGCCAAAAACCGAATACCCGAAGGCAGTTAGCCACCTTGACGTGCATTTCTGCGGTTCTAATAATAATCGAATAAAAGTTAAACGCAAATGGAGATGAAATACAATAGAAATAGAGGTGAAAATAATTACTCGCGCGTGGAAGAGAGAGTAGGTGGTGTGCAGGTGACAGAGAAATGCGGCGAAGAGAGAGGGATGAAGGTAGATGAAGAGTATATGCGTGACGTAGAGAGAGATGAAGGTAGATGAAGAGTGTGTGCGTGACAGAGAGAGAGAGAGAGAGAGAGAGGGAATGGAATTATTAGTGTAATTTATGGGTCACAACGGTGCGCGAAATTGAACGTGCCATGGGACCCTGCGCTCGCTATAATTAGCGAGCCAGAAATAGGAGAGGCCATCAATGTTCTTACGGCCATTTGCCGCTAATGCAACGTTACCTATGTATATAAGACGCTGTCAGGAAGTTCGCCCACGCTGCGATCGCTCACGCTCTCGAGAAAGTAAACTTTTCTCCGATGAAAAGCCGTTCCCTTTAATGGCCGCGCCGCTAAGGCGAGCTTCATCATCGACAGCGACTTGTCAAGGATTACTTCCACGACCGATTTTTATACGTCGACAGTGATACCGATAGGTTACGATATCGGTACCATACATCCGATATATCTTTCTCTCTAATTTTTCCCATTTTTAATCGCTTCGAATGTCACCGATTCGATGCAGGATAGCGTCAATGAACTTTGTTAATAGAAGGCGACGTATACATGTCCATAATATTTAATATAATCCTGATTTCCCGATATAATTTATCGGTTTAACTTGATAACAAAAAAAAAAGGTCCCTTCCGATGTGTTCGGCTTAAAGAAACGAACGAACATTCGTTTGTGCCGTCATAGTCCTCGCTAATGGATTAGTCGCGTATCCGTTATCGACAGGCTAATTATCCGGAAAATAATTGCCAGCCCGATCGAGTGCAAGGGCCGTGCCCGTTATCCGTCGTATCGAAATCGAAACCTCGAAACTTCGAAATCGACGTTTTTCGGATACTCCACCGTCCCCTCTCAATTATCGTCGAGTCGATTCCTTTTTTCTATTCCATCGTCGGCCGGATATAAAGCCGATCGAGGGGGAAGAAGTGTTTATTCCACGAGCACCCCCCCGTTCACAATGGCAGGGCTGCGTCGCGCGTTGAACGAGCCACGAAGGGTGGGGAGGGGTTAAGAAAGCGCGACCCTTTTCCCTTTTTCCATGGCCTCTCTTTCCCAATTGAGATCACAGTTGATCTATTTTAATGGCGCACTTCTCGCCGAGACACTCTCGGAATCGCCTCGAAAGAGATGTTAAGAGACGACGAGAATCGAGAGGAGCTGAGAAAGGCCGGGAAGCTGGGGTGAGACACAAGGGGGTTGGTACCGGTTCGCGCTTTACTTCTTGGCGAGGCATCCCCCTGAAACGCAGGTCAGGGTTCTTCGAACCGAGCACCCTCGGTAGATTTCGACAACCAAGCTGTTTCCACGGGGGTAAGACACGATAGGGTGAACCCTCGAGGATCAAGTTTTGAGGTTTGCGACCATTATGCGGGTAATTAAAAGGCGAGAGTGCCTCGATCGAGGGACATTTCTGAAGTTTAAGAGAAGGGCGAGATGCTCGAAGGAATCGTGGGGTGGGAAAACAGGGTTCCATCTCGCGCAACCCTTATCAATTAACCCCGACCGGGGTCAAGACTGTTTCCACGATTAAAATGAAACGAGCGAATCGAAAACAGAAAGATCAAATAGCAACGTTATACGGGCAGAAAGGAAAATTGATTCCAACCCCTCTGTCCCAGCCCCCGTAGACCAGAAACTCGATGCCACCCTGAAAACCTCGTAACGACTGCCGGCGTCGAGTTACACATCCACGGAATCGAGTCCATTTACCCGGTTGCGTGCGCAGTGGCGCAGCCATGAAGAATTCACGCGTTTAAATTTCCAGCCTCTCGCCACCTTGAAAAAAAAAACGAAGAAAACGAGGGGAAAAGGTGGAGGCGCAAAAACTAGCGAGTCTCGGAAAAAAAAGAGAAACTCGCACGCGGAGAAAGTTCTCCTGGTCCCGGTGAATTCTTAAAATCTCACGGCTCCTCGGGGTGCTCTCGAAGGGACGGCACTGCAACAGCGAGGGAAGAAAAGGGGTGGCGATGACGACGGTGCCGGCGACGATGGTGGTGGCGATGGTGGTGGTGGTGGTGGTAGTGCGTGTACACGTCGCCAGTGTGCGACGCCCGAGGCAGGCCATTAGACGGCGACAATGCGCACCCTTTTCCCGACTTTTATACGTATTTCCGCCATTACTGCGCATTCTATGTCGCAATAAATTCTTTCTCCGTCGCATTAAAATTCTTGAAGGGCATTCTGAATACTTGGCGCGGCGCGGCGATATTGATGTCCCTAGCTGGGAACAAAACGGCTACCGCGACCCCTTTACGCCTCCTCTATCGCTCGTATCGGCGCGTCACCGTTGCGAATCCGCTCTGTTTTCCTCACCCTTGTCCGAGCTCCGCGCACCACTCGCTCCGTGCACGCGTGTATGTAGTTTCGGAAGAGAGCACGGTGCACGGTGACGAATAGAAGGGGCCATTAGCGGGTACACTCCCGTTCACAAATCATGCGACAGTCAATATGCTAACAGCAGCAGGTCTGCGCGAGCTAAGCTTCGCAGTTTAGAGAGCTTGCCCGCGTACTCCACCAGCATTAGTGCGAGACGAAAGCGTTCGCTATAAGTATTTACTCGCGTCTTTGTCCCTTGCCCGATGCTAGTTTTAGCGGTAACACTTATAATATGAATGGAATGAGCCTAAATAACTCTTACGTTATAAATAGTAGTCTTAGTAGTCTTAATAAATAGTCTTACTCTTAGTTTTTCTCTTACAAGTGATGAGTATGATGGGTAGCCATCTTAACGCTTAACCGACTGAACAGGGAGATCTCTTCTTTCCTCTACCATTGATTCTATTTATTTTTGTTATTAGTCGTAAAAATTGTACTTTGGAAGAGCAGAAAATCACTTGATGAACTGTTCAAGATTAACTAATAAAAAAATAAAAAAATAAAATCCATGGCAGAGGAAAGAATGGGAGATCTTCCCATTCTGTGTTAACCGTTTGCACTTGAATTTAATATGACCATGAATTACCATGCATACTTAGCTGCAACATTTCATGAGTATAATTAAAAAAAAAATGAAAATTCCACGGTAAAACTTCTGATGTCGCATACGCTGAGACATACGAGCGCAAAGGGTTAAAACGACTTGTGCAACAACAACAAATGCCTCTCAAATGTTCCACGAATTATCGACGACAGTGTACTCTTACACACGGCGTTAACTTTCACTATGCACCAGCAACTGTTACGCGCAACCCTTTGTTGGCTGTTCCTCCGTTCCTCTTTCACCCGCTCTCAGCTGTTTTCAAGCGCGAGCCTCCGCGCCTGCACACGTGTCGGTTGTCGGCTAAACTGCACACGCTGAATTTCTAATGCGTCGACTCCCGCGGAAACGCGTTCTTTGTGGCGGCGAACGCGACCCACCCGCTTTTGCGGCGACGGGCACGTGACGAATTTCGAGTAAAAGCTTCTCCATTCGTGGCCCATCGCCGTTCCCCCGCTACTTTCGCGTGTTTGCCCAGGTAAGAGCCGGTAATCCGCGCCGTTAGCGCAAATGGAATTAGAATCCTTCGTGATTACTCGGATAATTTCCGGCTGTAGAATATTCGAATTATCATTTGTATGCGCACGCGAATGATTATGGTCGCGACTGCAAGGGAGGTTACTTTTATGGTTAACTTTGTATGGATGTTACAGTTGTAAGAGGAACCAGATAATCGGGGGTGACGATGGCCAAAGTGGTCATTAGGGCCCTCATAAACCAGAGGTCCCCAATAAGGGTTGGGACCGAGTACGCGCGAGGCTAGGTCACGGCCGCTTACACTTTCCAGGCCCGCACCAACGGCGGGTTTGTTTTTCGGGAAAGTGCAAAGTGGGGATGCGCCCATAAAAGCATGAGGAAAAGGGCATAGTTAGTGTTTAGTAAGACAGCAACCGTATTGTACGAACGAAAGACGATTTTGTAAAAGAAATAAAGTAACCTCTCACACAGTGAAACACCGAAATCTGGAGAATGTCGACTTTCACCGGTGAATGTCAACATTCGCATAGTCGCTTAGTGTATGTTCGAAATATTTGCTAAATACCCTTATTTCTGACTTACACCGGTAAATGTTGACATTCACCATGCACTAATGGTGAATGTTGAACATGTTGGAGATTTATATTTTCTTCTCCGCAATTCAGTCGCTATAAAACGCCACAAGGGTAACGTAACTTTTTCGTCTCTCTTTTTGAAGGGAATGACCAAGAATTTAAAATACACAGTACATTCTACATGAGAAAAGAAAATAATAGTAATAAAAACATTACTTACTTATGTGATTCAAATCTTATTTATTGCAACAACTTAAACTATAATGACACTTTGAATTGCACAAGAGTCCCTTGCTTTTACAACTGCATTTATTTGTGGAACACTTGTTTTTTGACTCTTCTGTTTTGGACCTCCACCAGAGCATATCTGTGATTGTCGACACACACCGGAGAGAATCCGAATGTACAACAATGTAATTAAATATTCGATCTTTCACCGTCGTATTTGGTATCTGTTGACGTTCACCGGTGAAAGTCAACATTCTCCAATTTCGGTCATTCACGGTAACATGGATATAATATTTAGATGAGCTGTGTTTCAAGCCGAATCCCCCCTCTTTGCACGCACTTTGAAAAAAGAGAAGAAAAGGAAAGTAAGGTCGTTCTCACCTGGAAAACGCAACGTCCTATAAAGTATTATTGAGGAATAAATTTATTGTGTCAGTCTTTTATTCAATTTCAACCGTTTATTTCTCGTTCCTACCCTCTCAACTTTAACAGTTATGTTTACCGAGAACGGTTTTGCTTCTCAGATTTTTCACAATTTTTAACAAAGCAAAGAAAAGATTAAGCGTGCAAGTACTTATTAGCGGAGATGCAGGTGCGCGTAAATTTCTACGTAGGTTTCACTTCGTTATCTATTTTCCATAGAACTGTGCATTTGCATAAATTACGCGGTCTAGTTGTGGTTGTGTATCGCCGTTTATGCTTCATTAAACTTCCCAACCTTTTACACTGTTCCATGCTCAATCTTTTTTCGCAAACAAATACTTTCTATCACGGGTTTTCGTTTCTTCCAAACTTCTTCGACCGTAATAATTTCGTTCGCCCAATAGGAGTATAACTGTAATTTAATAATTCGATCCGTTGAAAATTACACGGTCTGGCAGTACGTTGTTGTTAACGAGACAGGGGACGAAAAACGCGCCAATTAAGCCGGAGTTTGCGCTAAGTAACCCAACTTTCCTATAACCGGAAATATATCGGCGCCCCTCCTTGGAAGTTGCACGTGACTCATTCTGTTTGCCCGGTTATTTAAACCGCCTTCACTTAAACCCCATCCCCAGCGTCCCGAAAACTGTTAACGTTTCCTGAATACAAAGCAGACTTTCTCGAGACGGGGGACGCGGCAGCGGCGACCGGAAGTAACGGTATACGATGGCTAATTTTCCTCGAAAACGAGACGCCTGCCTAGCAAAATTTAATTCCAACAATCTTTTTAACCGTCGACGAAAGAAATTGTGCGTGCAAAAAATCGTGAAAAATTCCAACGTTGTCCGATCGATTAGGGAACAAGATGGAGGACGTAGGATGCTCGTTCGGAATCGAAACGCCGCGTTTACGTCGCGACGCCTTTGTCTTGAAATGGAAAAGAAGGGGACGAGCTTTGCATACTAATTGCGCGGCGTTTCGCCTCATTTCAGGGAACGAGGCGATGCGTAATTCGCCCGGCAACGAATTCTCGCGCGGCTATGCTCCGCCATGTAAATTTCCGGTTCCGAACGTTTGACGGCCGTCGAACGAGCCAGAATGATTCTCGAAAAGCTAACAGGACTTCTGAACAACTTAATTCACCTTATAACCAACTGTGCGAAATTGATATTTATCTCTTACAGCCACATGAAACTGCTTTTGCATACCACTTTAAGTATGTAACGTTCGTATAATTTATTCAAATTTAATAACAGCTACAAGGGGTAATACAGACGTGTCCTAGCTTGTGACGGTTGCTAAGACTTCGCAGCGACAATTTAAGGAGATCCTGGACGTCGATGGGTCCTGCGATGCTTCCTTTCAGTTTTCAAGAGTTCGGAAAAGGGTATTGAGTGTGAGAACCAACCTGTACGCAGGGCAAATACGACACTTTTCGACTATCTCGGTGCTACTGACCTTTCAGTTCTTTTTTTTTTTTTTTTTATTATGTCGGTGATAGTGTGAGGAGTAACAGTTCCATTTAAATGAGATGGAAAATAGGGGGGTAAATTCCCCTAATAAAACCAGATACTGGTACTCCTGTAAGTACTGCTCCTGCCAGCTATAGCCGGCTTATCAGCAAACCAAAATTAGCTGTGCTGTTAACTTCATGAGGTTAATGGGTCTTTGGATCAACATAGAGTAATTTAAGTGAGTGGAAAATTTTCAAAAAACCACTCGGTAAAATCAATCGAGTAATTTCCAGATGGCGGAAGGGAGAGAATAATCAGGCCGGGTGGGGATCCGGTAAACGTGGACTTCCGAAGATGATCGTGTTCAGAGAAATGGATATTTAATTCTGTGGGTTTTACCCATGAACGGGGGCCGGTGCTACTGACTCTTCAGTGTTTTAGCACGGTTTTTTATACGGGTTTGGGTAGCTTCGGCTACCCAATCACCGTCGTTTTAGGCCTAGTGGGGTGGTTTATGACACGAAGTACCTGGCTCCGCGCTGACCGCGACCTTCGTGAGGCGTACTTACAATAGATTTGCTTAAAAGTATATAAAACAGCTACTGCATCGCTCTTCTCCGTAAAATTTTCTTATCTTTTACACGCTTCTCTTCCATTTCTATTTTGTTACTTTTCTCCGTTTACCATTGTTATAAATAAAATAAATAAATATCCTTGAAGCCGAGTCATCGCTTCGTTGTTCAACAGAGCACACTTATCGCGTAGCTCGTGAGAATGACAAAACCATCCAGTAGATCGAACACTTTTATCATTTTATTAAAAGCTCTCGATTGGCGCAGCATCACCCGAATGGCTGCTCGTGCCATTATCACTCCTCGTCATAATTTTTCGAGTACCGATCCTCGACCAATTACCCTCCAAAAAATAACACGCGAACACCCACTAGCTGTTTAAACGAAGCTTCGCTGAATCACCGATCTACAACCGTCTATACCTTCAAATATACCAATAACTAGCATTTTTTGATTTTTGAAAAATACATCATTTTCTTTACGTATTTCTTTATTTCTAACCGAAAAGCTAAACACCAGTTCTCATAGCGCTTGCTTCAAACTCGGCGGATTTTCAAACAACCTTCCAACCCCTATTTAACCCCCTTGGAATATAAAAGAATCCTTCCTTAGTAGGTGCCTACTCCATAAAAGGAACCCGTTGTCCGAATTTCATGTTTCTAGCTTCAGTTTAGTTTAGGCTCTGCGATGATCAATCAGTTAGTCAGTCAGGACATGTCTATTTATAGGTATAAATTACTAAAATCGCGATAAGTGCCAGTTCCACGACCGCCATCTTCTCATCAACGCACAACGGGTATCCACCGTTCGGCTCAACATTCGCCACAGAATCCTCCTCCCCCTCTTGAAGTTGACTCCACGGCCAGAAGAATCATCGTCGCGGTTCGTTTCGTCGCACAATTTACTCGGCCACTTAATTCGCGGCCGGTTTACACGACGACGACAACTCGGTGTCTGGCCCTTTGTGCGCCGCCATTGACCGCGAGGCAAGGATAAAAACGTTCCGGCTCGCTCGCAGCGTCTGGAAGGATAAATATTGAAGAAGGCAGCAGCAGCAGCAGCAGCAGCCAGGGCTGGGGACAAAGGAATCAAAGAGAAAAGAAAGTCGGGAAGAACGAGGCGGCGACGGCGGTGGCGAAGTCCGTGCTCGATTAAGTGGAGCTAGCTCTCTTCGTTACTGTCAGCCATAATTAACAATGTACATCCGGAACGCTTAGAAGATAAATGGGAAAAGATTATCCCTAATTATGGCCACCCTCCTCCCCCCCCTTGTCCCTTCTTGCCGGTCGAACTTCCATGCAAATTCGAGTTTAATTAAATATCGATTCGCGCGACCGGCAACTGGTTTCTTCTAATAACACACCGGAAGTGAGACGAAGTTTCGCCACCGGTTCGAGGCCGCGAACTACGCGGCTGCTAATGAGATTCGCGTCTACCAACGGCTCTCCCTTCTTTTATCCTCGCCTCTATCCGATCGGCTCGAAGGTCTCGCTTTGAAAAACGCCCACGGATTATAAGGGTGGGCGGGAAGGGCCTTGGGGGGAGGGAAAAGGTAAAAAAGAAAGAGGAGGAAGCGATGCGGCGGCCGCGAGACTAATTGATTAGGGCCGAGGCAAAGGAGAACGGTTCAATGTGTAACGAGTAATTGGACGGGATGAAACGCCGAAAAACTTTGAATGCCGCGCCTCTCTTTCGGATCTGTACATCTGGCGCGTGTATAGAGAAAGGTCGGGGAGGGAGGGAAGAGGGTGTTCCGCTGAGGAACCAAGGGGGATGCTTTCATCTCATAATTACAGCTTCCTTTGTGGGCCCTTGACCCGGAATGCAAATAAGCCGGGTCAAGCCGCCTCCGGGGTACCATTTCATTTCGGAAATGATCGCGCTTACTCGCCATTATGTTTCACCTGTCGCTCAGCTTCGTCCGCCATTCGTGGTATCCCCGGATCACTGTCGCGACGAAGTTCGCTCTATGTAGGGAACAACTATTCTCGGGTTAATTAGTTTGAATCCAAATTTTTGCGATGAATACAGCTAAAAAATTAATCTGCCGCGACGTCTTTTAAATATCGTGAAGTATACTTCGCATTCAAAGCTTCGCGTACAATGTGCAGTCTGCAGCTTCTTTAGTAAATAAATTTAATACGAAAAGAAACACTGGAAAGATTAACGCTGTACGATGCGAATTGAATTCGAAAATAATTTTTATAAATAAAATAATTTTACTTTGCACTCGTTTGTCGAGTGTGACTCGACGTCACCTTTCATCGCAGTAACTTCTGTGACGGGTTACACTTGACATTTTTAGAGTGCCATTTTAAATACAGAATAGTGGACAAAAGTTTAAGACTAAAGAGTCAACGGAATTAAACAAATATAAGTTAAAATAAAGCTTGAAAGCTGTGTTTAATATAATTAATAAAGAAAATAAGTACCCCTCGAGGAATTGTCGTTTGGAGTAAATTTCAAATAAATCACCTAAAATATTAGACAGTTATTGGCAACAAAATTGAAAAACGATTCGAAGTGCAAAGAGTTAAGGGATATTTTCTATGAAATATTATTTCGTTTCGACCGACGGAAGCGTTCCATCGTCAGCCGGAAGCGACGGTCAACTATCGGGGGCACGTTTCAACGTCCGAATTTAACGCGGCCATTAAGCAGCCTATTACGAATTCCAACGCGGACGGCATTTTAATTTTCATGAAAAATGTAATTGCCGTGTCCGATTCTCGCCGGTTCTCCAGGATCAGCTGAATTTACAGCCGACCAAGTTGCCGGAAAATTGGTGCCGCCATATGCTGTTATTCGCACGCAGCAAAAATATCTGTTGCGGTTTTCCAATAAAAGCGCAGGACGTGGCTGGAAGAAAGGGGGAGAAAGGGTAACTGTGAGACCAGCGAAAAAAAAAGGAGACAGCGCGAAAACAAGGCGTTCGTGTAATCTTTACGAAACAAAACAGCGCACAGTGTAGTATTTGCCACGAAAAGCCGGACAAAAGTCGATTTAGAAATTTCACCTGGTAGCTAAATCTTTGAGAAATGATGGACCAACGTAGTATGTAAATGTTTGAGAAATGATGGATCAACGTAGTACCTAAATCTTTGAGAAATGATGGACCAACGTAGTATGTAAATGTCTGAGAAATGATGGACCAACGTAGTACCTAAATGTCTGAGAAATGGTGGACCAACGTAGTACCTAAATGGCTGAGAATTGATGGACCAACGTAGTACCTACATGTCTGAGAAATGGTGGACCAACGCAGTACCTAAATGTCTGAGAAATGATGGACCAACGTAGTATGTAAATGTCTGAGAAATGATGGACCAACGTAGTATCTAAATGTCTGACAAATGATGGATCAACGTAGTACCTAAATGTCTGAGAAATGGTGTACCAACGTAGTACCTAAATGTCTGAGAAATGATGGACCAACGTAGTACCTAAATGTCTGAGGAATGGTGGACCAACGTAGTACCTAAATGTCTGAGAATTGATGGATCAACGTAGTACCTAAATGTCTGAGAAATGATGGACCAACGTAGTAGTTAAAGGTCTGAAGCAATTTATTTTCGCGCGTCATTTCTAGGTATCATTCTACTTTTGAAAACTCGATAAAGACACATCAACGAACCTTAAGCACGTGATGAAAAAAACTAGTTAGTAGCACTTTGGGTAGATTTCTGAATAAATTTTCCTTTGCGAGAATCAACGGCGAGAAACAGTAGTGTACCCCTCTCGTTTACGTCGAAGTTTCTGCGAATGTTTTATAATTTCAGTAATTAAATCAATCTCTGTTACGGCGGTCACAGAGTCGTCAGCGTCGCGTCGCATATTTTTCAGTGGAACGCATTTTAATCGGATCCTATTGTACATTCCATTTGCACAGCAACAACGGCAGGTTTTTCACAGCCGGCTAAAAACGGTATTAAACAGCAGGAAATTTAATCCACTGGAAGCTAATTAATCAGAAGGTAAATGTTGATACGAGTGGAGAGGCGCGTATTCGGTGTCGCGAATAATGGGATGAAAAAAAAGGGGGAAATTGATATTGTAATCAACATTTTCGCGTCTCGTTCAAATCCCTTTTTGGTTCCCGTATAAATTCCAGATTAAAATCGGTGTCCCCTCCGTACCGTGTCCACCCCTTTTGTATTCGTAACGTTTGCACCCCCTGTCGCTGTCCCCGGGGCTACTTTTCTATAATTATCCGCGAAACACAGAGCCAGGGTTGGAAAAGGGGGTCCGGGGTTGGAAAGTCGACGCAGAGTTCGAGCTCGATATCGGGTGCACGCGATTTTCCAGCTGGAAAAAAGAAGACAGAGGGGTGGTGGGTGGGAAGGAGGGGTGCGTTTTCAAATCAGCCAACGCTTTTTAACGCGCCTCGTCGAAACGCCTTCGATAACGGACCCGCGGATGAAACGACGGGCCAGAAGCACGACGTCCCTCCCCTGCGCCCACCTTTTCGCTCTTCCGCATTTTTTCCTCCGTTTCTCTCCCCCTACCCCTCATACGCCAGTCCTCGAGCGTAATACCTGTTTCCAATCACGGAATTCAATACGAGCCGCGTGCTCCCGCGCGTCCTCGCATCTCATATGCAATACCGGATTAATTTACATTCCCAGGGCTCGTTGATCGGACGAAAAAATAAACGAACCGCGGCGGAATGGAAAGGCAATCTTCGCGTGACCATGGCCGCCGGCTTCCTGATTGCTCGTTGACTTGGAAAATCAACTGTGTACAAATTGCCGTCGATTCGACAGGGTGGACCTCGTTGTCTCGCCACCTGGTGGACATTCGAGACCGACAGAGAAGGAACGGAAATATTGGGTTGAAGGGAAAGTTCTGTCGTATTTTCCGTTTCCATTAATTCACGTGGAACCCAAACACTTTACTTTAACACAAACCCAAGAGATTTAATGTGATCTCCAACAGTTGTACGATGAATGCCAAACTCTTCTGAAATTTCTCGACTTGTTAAATGTGGATTATTTTCCAACATGGATCGCAAAACATCATTATCGATCTTGGATGGTCGTCCAGATCGATCACTTTCTTGGAGGCTCAGATCCCCGGAACGAAATTTGCTGAACCATCTTTGACAAGTACGAACATTTACAATATCTTTTCCAAATACAGCACATAAATTTTTACATGCAACCGATGCGTTGCTTCCTTTTTGGAATTCATACAAAATGCAGTGTCGTAAATGCACTTTATCTGCCGACATGTTTTTCACTTTAAATATCACAAGTAAATGATGAACGGTAAAAAAGGATTCCTTTTATATTATACAGCAGGTAAAAAAAAAACAAAAAAAATTCCCAATGACTCACTAGCCAGATGTTTCTTTTATTTACAAGAAAAATTACCTGTCTGTTTAAAATACCACAAAACTTTCCCTCCAACCCAATATTTTCGGTAAACAGGACCGTGTATCGACGCTGAAACTAGCACAGTGGTCGAAACGATCGATTCGTAGTTTCTTTTTATTCAGCGTTGCTTTTAACCCTTTACCGCGTATGGGCCCATATTTGGAATTTGATTCAATTTTATTTCCAAATTAAGTATTATAAAACAATTCGAACTATTTTAATCCATCAAATATATATTTAGCAATAATAAAACGTGAAAAAATAGTCTATGATTTTATGATACTTAATTTGAAAATAAAATTGAATCAAAACTGCAATACCATGTATGAGCCCATATGCGGTAAAGGGTTAAAGTTACACGGCGGTGGACTTCGAGAATTTCTTTTTCTTTCTCGTTTTTTCTTGTTCTTTTGCGAGCTCATCTTATTTGCGAGATCTACTTGAAAATAAATAGATAAATAAAAATTTATTGTAATCTGTACAAAGTACAAATAAAGACTATTTTTTGATAAAGCTAGCAATTTTTTCGTATGGTTAATTTTACACTTTAATCGTTGATAGTTACAGTATTCCAAAGTTTAGGTTCAGGTTAGGTTCAGATTAGGTTCGGAAAATATAATAAGTATAATAAATATAAGCACGGAAGAAGGATTGAATTACGCTCAGGTATATTAAACTGTGCGATCTATGTTTGAACGTAAAAAAAGAAACCTGTTGGTGCATTACGCAAACATGGCATAGTGATTTTATTAGCCATCGTTATTAGCCAAGGAATACAAATGCCGACAGAAAGTGCGTTTCCGTTTTAATTCCGTTGATAATCCCTAACACGAAAATGTGCAAATTTATACGAAAGAATTACAGAGGTCGATATGCAATCTTGATAATTTATGTTGATTAGAGCGACCGGCCTAGCCAATAGGGTTAATTGCAGGAAAAACAAACTGGAAACCATCAATATGTACATAAAGCATGTTCTCCGTAATTGCATCATTTACATCGCGACGCGATATCTTTGATCTCGTTAATCAACGGTGTAATCAGGATAACGTCCGATGAAGTTCTCGAACCGGCGGATCCACTTCAATTTTAATTGAACCGCGCACGATTCCGCTTTCGATACGTATCCTCTTCGCCTCTCTCGGCGGCCTGCAACCGATTTCACGAAAATACTGTAGCACCCGAAAAATCGCATAATCCTCGGCCATCTGTATCGCTCTGTTGCTTGAAAATGTCGAAGTATGCGAAAAAAATCAAATTTTAATTAGTTTAAATCCAGTGATATCGCTTCTTGGAACGAATTAACGCTTAGAACTTTCTAAAAGGCACATTGCATGTAGAATTTCGAATTTACACGCTTTACACGCTTACGAAAGGTGCGAAAATAATTATAAAAAAAAATATTCAAATAATTCCACGACGTGTAATTTGATGGCAGAAAAAGAAAATGTTTTGTTGTCTTCTCGTATCTCTCACAGTGATAGATACGGTTTAGATGTTCCGTTTAAGAGGAACGCCATGTGCATAAATCCTCCATCGATTATACACAAGCGTATAAATCGTGTACGATCGTATTGAAACACTCCTCGATTCGTCCGGACGGAAGTGGCGCCATCGTTGGCGGCGACAAACCGGAAAAGTCGATCAGCCACGGTCCGGCTGTCGGAGGACAAAAGCGAATTACCATGGATACAATTCATTAGTATATTAATAGAGAAAACAGAGATGCGACGCGGGAAATCGGTCGCTTCGCGCTGCACCCTCGTTAACTCGATTGAAAAGATCCCTTCGCCTCCCCTCCCGTTCCCCTCCCCGTGCTCATCGGCCGCCGGTAATCAGCGACCGGTCGTTTTTAATCGGCGCACGTTCGCCAATTAAACATTAAAATGCGCCGCAATTTCCGGCACGCCCTGTTTATTATCTCGTACGCGCTACTTTATATTTAACTCGATTCTGCGGCTGATTGTTTTCAGCGGCGACACGCTAAAGCCTGATACCTATGATATCCCCCCCCCCCCCACGTTCCCTTCCAGAGCTGGCAACCTTTGCCATCCGCGAAACCCACCCACCCAAACTCTCCTGAATCAACTCAAGGCAGACGTATCTGCATAGGTAACATAAGCTTCGGTACCAGCGAAGAACCCCATGAGACCGGGGAAACCAGATCTCTAGCTAGTTCCTCCACTTCCCCTGTACACACTCAACGTATCACATATATCCCATATTCCCACGATCCACGAGCATCGCACCTGTATGGAAAAATTCGAAAATTAACTCGCAAAAGTGTAAAAAAAACGCGTGCGAGAATTAATAAGAGATAGTATACGAAAGACTGCAATAATAATTAATTAATAATTAATTGTCTGCAATTAAATTCGCATTAAAATGTATATTAAAAGGTAGCCTGGGATGTTAGCTTCATTTTCCGATTTCAAAGATGCATAAATTATGCGTAAGAAACGAGTAATTAATTATTTCTCTATGATTCCCGCTAAAAATACATTTGAAATTCTCACACACACGGCAGTTTCTGTGTGTGGGATGCGACGAAAGTCAGCGCCATCTCTTGTTTGGAAACGGGAAGCTCCGATTTGTTACTCGTAAAGTAGAATGACCGAGGAGGTATTCACACGCATTAGACGCACACAAAGCCAGTATCACAGTGTGAGTATGTCGGTGAGGTTTCTGACGCAAGCCATAGGGAAATAATTAATTACTCTGTTATTAAGCATAATTTATGCATCTTTGAAATCTTAGAATGTAGCTAACATTCCAAGCTATCTTCTAATATACATTTTAATATGATTTTAATTGTAAACAATTAATTATTAATGATTAATCAACACAGTGATTGAAAGGTATCGTCAGTATGTACACTTTGATCATTAATAAATAATTATCTGGAATTAAATTCGTATCAAAATGTATATTAGAAGATAGCTTGGAATGTTAGCTACATTCTAAGATTTCAAAGATGCATAAATTATGCCTAATAAATGAGTAATTAATTATTTCCCTATGGCTTGCGTCAGAAACTTCACCGACATACTCACACACTATGGCAGTTTCTGTGTGTGGCATGCGGCGATAGTCAGCGCCATCTCTTATTTGGAAACGGGAAGCTCCGACTTTCTACTCGTAAAGCAGAATGAGCGAGGAGGTATTCACACGCATTGGTCGCACACAAAGTCAGCATCACTGTGTGAGTATGTCGGTGAGGTTTCTAATGCATGTCATAGGGAAATAATTAATTACTCATTAACTACGCATAATTTATGCATCTTTGAAATCGGAGAATGAAGCTAACACTCCAAGCTATCTTCTAATATACATTTTAATACGAATTTAATTGTAGATAATTAATTATTAACGATTAATTGATGCAGTGTTTGAAAGATGTCGTCAACACGTACACTTTAATCATTAATAACTAATTGTCTGGAACTAAAATCGTATTAAAATGTATACTAGAAGATAGCTTGAAGTGTTAGCTCCATTCTCCGATTTCAAAGATGCATAAATGATGCGTAGTTAATGAGTAATTAATTATTTCCCTATGGTTTGCGTTAGAAACTTCACCGACATACTCACACAGTAATGCTGGCTTTGTGTGCGTCTAATGCGTGTGATCTTACGATTCCAACGACCTACTCGCTTTCCTGTTTTCCGAGTAACGAGTCGGAGCTTCCTGTCCCCAAATAAGAGATGGCGCTGACTTTCGCAGCGTGTTACCGCAAGGATAACAGTGATATTTTTATCGATAAAATTAATCAATTACTCATTTCTTACGAATAATTTATGCACTTTTAGAATTTTAACACGAAGCTAATGTCTGTAACTACTTTCACATATACTTTTCGAAAGAAATTTGATTGCATATAAATAATTATTAAGAATTAAATAATGCACGCACTATAGGATATCTACAATACCTACAATTTTATCAATAATTACAATCATGTAATCGATTAATTAATTACTCGTTTCTTACGATTAATTTACGCATCTTTAGAATTTTAACAGGAAGCTAACATCCCTAACCACTTTCACATATACTTTTCGATAGAAATTTAATTGGATGTAATTAATTATTAAGATGTATTTAATGCATGGATTATAAGATGTCTACAATACCTACTATTTGATCATTAATAATTAATTGTACACAATTAAAATCATATCAAAATGTATATTAGAAGATAGCTTTGAATGTTAGCTACATTCTAAGATTTCAAAGATGCATAAATTATGCGTAAGAAACGAGTAATTAATTATTTCTCTATGATTCCTGCTAAAAATATATTTGAAATTCTCACACACACGGCAGTTTCTATGCGTGGCATGCGACGATAGTCAGCGCCATCTCTTGTTTGGAAGCGGGAAGCTCCGACTTGTTACTCGTAAAGCAGAATGAGCGAGGAGGTATTCACACGCATTAGCCGCACACAAAGCCAGCATTATTGTGTGAGTATGTCGGTGAGGTTTCTAACGCAAGCCATAGGGAAATAATTAATTACTCAGTTATTAGGCATAATTTATGCATCTTTGAAATCGTAGAATGTAGCTAACATTCCAAGCTATCTTCTAATATACATTTTAATATGAATTTAATTCCAGATAATTAGTTATTAATGATCAAAGTGTACATATTAACGATACCTTTCAATCACTGTGTTGATTAATCATTAATAATTAATTGTTTACAATCAAAATCATATTAAAATGTATATTAGAAGATAGCTTGGAGTGTTAGCTTCATTCTCCGATTTCAAAGATGCATAAATTATGCGTAGATAATGAGTAATTAATTATTTCCCTATGACTTGCATTAGAAACCTCACCGACATACTCACACAGTGATGCTGGCTTTGTGTGCGACCAATGCGTGTGAATACCTCCTCGGTCATTCTACTTTTCGCATAACAAGTCGGAGCTTCCCGTTTCCAAATAAGAGATGGCGCTGACTATCGCCGCATGCCACACACAGAAACTGCCATAGTGTGTGAGTATGTCGGTGAAGTTTCTGACGCAAGCCATAGGGAAATAATTAATTACTCATTTATTAGGCATAATTTATGCATCTTTGAAATCTTAGAATGTAGCTAACATTCAAAGCTATCTTCTAATATACATTTTGATATGATTTTAATCGTAAACACTTAATTATTAATGATTAATTAAGACAGTGATTGAAAGGTATCGTCAATATGTACACTTTGATCATTAATAATAAATTATTTACAATTAAATTCGGATTAAAATGTATATTAGAAGATAGCTAAGAATGTCAGCTACATTCTGAGATTTCAAAGATGCATAAATTATGCGTAATAAATGAGTAATTAATTATTTCCCTATGGCTTGCGTCAGAAACTTCACCGACATACTCACACAGTAATGCTGGCTTTGTGTGCGACTAATGCGTGTGATCTTACGATTCCAACAACCTACTTGCTTTCCTGTATTCCGAGTACCGAGTTGGAGCTTCCAGCCCGAAATAAGAGATGGCGCTGGCTTGAAAGGGTAATATTTTTTCCATATACCTAGAAAAATTAATTAATGGCATCTTAATAAAAAACAATTTGTACACTTTTGAGTGTGCATTATGTGCCAGAAGAACTGTAGAAGCTTCTACAGCAAAAATTACATAAATTATCCACTGCAAAAATTACATAAATTAAATTGGCGGGAGTATTAGAAACATATTGAAATTGATAAAAATATGCAACAAATGAATCTGAGAAAAATTAAACAATTTTGTAAATGTGAGGAAAATTGTGATAAAAATGATAAAGGAAAATAGCTATGATGTTTTAAGCCTAAAATGTGTAGATTTTAAATCGATTACGATAATGATTGTAATTAATAATAAAATTGTAGGTATTGTAGATATCCTATAAAGCGTGCATTATTTAAGTCTTAATAATTATTTATATGCAATCAAATTTCTATTGAAAAGTATATGTGAAAGTAGTTACGGATATTAGCTTCCTGTTAAAATTTTAAAGGTGCGTAAGTTATTCATAAGAAATGAGTAATTAATTATTCGATTACACGGTTGTAATTAATGATAAAATCGTAGGTATTGTAGATATCCTATAAAGCGTGCATTACTTAATTGTTAATAATTATTTATATGCAATCAAATTTCTATCGAAAAGTATATGTGAAAATAGTTACAGATATTAGCTTCGTGTTAAAATTCTAAAGGTGCATAAATTATTCGTAAGAAATGAGTAATTGATTAATTTTATCGACAAAAATATCACTGTTATCCTTGCGGTAACACGCTGCGAAAGTCAGCGCCATCTCTTATTTGGGGACAGGAAGCTCCGACTCGTTACTCAGAAAACAGGAAAGCGAGTAGGTCGTTGGAATCGTAAGATCACACGCATTAGACGCACACAAAGCCAGCATTACTGTGTGAGTATATCGGTGAAGTTTCTAACGCAAACCATAGGGAAATAATTAATTACTCATTAACTACGCATAATTTATGCATCTTTGAAATCGGAGAATGAAGCTAACACTTCAAGCTATCTTCTAGTATACATTTTAATACAAATTTGATTGTAAATAATTAATTATGAATGATCAAAGTGTACATATTGACGATACCTTTCAATCACTGTGTTGATTAATCATTAATAATTAATTGTTTACAATTAAAATCATATTAAAATGTATATTAGAAGATAGCTTGGAGTGTTAGCGTCATTCTCCGATTTCAAAGATGCATAAATTATCCGTAGTTAATGAGTAATTAATTATTTCCCTATGACTTGCATTAGAAACCTCACCGACATACTCACACAATAATGCTGGCTTTGTGTGCGGCTAATGCGTGTGAATACCTCCTCGCTCATTCTGCTTTACGAGTAGCAAGTCGGAGCTTCCCGTTTCCAAACAAGAGATGGCGCTGACTTTCGTCGCATCCCACACATAGAAACTACCGTGTGTGTGAGAATTTCAAATATATTTTTAGCGGGAATCATAGAGAAATAATTAATTACTCGTTTCTTACGCATAATTTATGCATCTTTTGAAATCGGAAAATGAAGCTAACGTCCCAGGCTACCTTTTAATATACATTTTAATACAAATTTAATTGCAGACAATTAGTTATTAATGATAAAAGTGTACATGTTGACGACATCTTTCAAACTTGATTTTAAATTTTCATTTGCTTCAATTGTTCTCTTGCGAAAACATAATTGAGTACAATAAAGTTTTCAACGATAAAATAACCGAGCAACCATATAACACACTACATATCCTAACCCGTGGAGTTTCACGACCACCTTAGGTCACTCCATGTTTCTATTAGCGAGGAGATAGTATAAAACGTAGATAATATAAAAAATAATATATCGTGACAAAAATTACTATCGAATTTAGTATGTTCAGAATTTATTACCCCCCTCTCTCACCCCTTTTCCTTCATCCCGAAGCAGCAAAAACATGATAATTTAGGGGGGATTTAAAAACTTAAATCCGTCTCTGCTTCTGCCCCGCGTTCTGTTCGAAACGTCGCTACAATTAGCGATACTCGGTTCCGATAAATGATACAAACAATGTCGAATGAGCTTGTAGAATAGCCTCTCGATCGATCAGTTTCATTACGCCGCGTAATTTCCATACCAACAATTGGCAGAGCGGAAACGAGCGGAGACTCTTCTTCTTCCGTGGTCGCAGCCGCCGCAAGCATTCGAGATTCCGAAGTGTGTAATTGCCCGGGACAATTATCGACTAAACGGGGGGGGAACGATCTCTCTTCTCTTTCGTCGTGGTGACCGCCGTGCTCGCGATTATGAAACCGGAACGAGCGACGCGACGCAACGGGAAGTTTCGCGGGCCCAGGCGAAACGTCGATTCCTAAAGTCGTTATACATTTCCAGAGACGCGGTCGTGGACGGGGCAGAGAAGGGGGTAGGGGAGGGAAATTGTATTCCGGTTCTTTGTTCCAATAGGAAATATTCCGGAAGCTGTACGTATTTCTGCTACGAACGCTCAGCCTCTTCTTTCGTGTCCCACCTTTGTTCCGCCGTGCCCCTCTCCGTCCCACCGCCCCTCTGCCCATTACCGTTTTTCCCGGAAACACGAAACTGGGTCTCGGCTACGTAGCATAAACTACATTTTCGTTCCCTATTTACATGATCATGGAGCAGCGCGGCTCTTCCTGGCGGCCATTTTGCATTCTCCTTGGACAACGTTACAAAGAAATGGTGATTAAGAAAAATTCCGCGTGTAAACTCGAGTTTTCTTGTTGCTCGATCGTGAATTCGAGAGGGTGGTTGAATGAGGGTTCCATTGGATATGACCCTTAACCCCTTGACATACAGTGGCTCCAAAAAGTATTCGTACACTATGTCACAAATAAATTCGTTTAACCCTGAAATTCTGAGTTTGTTAGAAGTATTTGATAAAACTTTGTGGATATGTAGATTGTAATAGTATACGTATCAATTAATCTCTTCTTTTCATCTAAATGCCATTTTAAAAGGGTGAAACCAGCGTTGAAGTTTCTGAGTTTTCTCTCATTTTTTAGAGATAACTTTGTAATGGTACTTGATGAAGCAAAACCTTTCAAATAGAAAATGTTTAATTTTTAATACTCTATTGCCCTGTCATAAAAAAAGAATCGAGGAAAACTTGTATTCAAAGCATAAACAATCATTGAAACTTTGATGTTCGTTATCAGTCCCTTTAAAAGATATTTTGCCGCCAAAAAAATTGCTCCACGCAGGACTCACCATGCTCAGTACACACAGAAAGTTTCATTGAAATCAGAATTTCGAAAGTAAATGAATTTCCTTATAATACAGTGTACGATTACTTTTTGGAGCCACTGTATACATAGCAATGGTTATTGTTTCGCGAGCGACAGCACCGCACCTTCAGCTTTAAATTATTCAATTATTTCGCTCGAGCGTCGATTCTGTTTTGTTTAAAACGTTCAAGATGCTCCTCCCCCCTTCAGAATAAATTTCAAAATTTTATTGTACTATTTCGGACGCATCAAACTCCGTTTTATTTGTATGTCAAGGGGTTAAAGGAGAATTATGCGAGGCGAATGAAACAATCGTTTGGAGGGAAGCAGGGAGGAAGACGGAGGGCGTGTCCGTCTTCACCGGGTTAGGGTGAACTGAATTTTTCAGAGGATTCGGGGTCAGAGTATCCTGGAATGTTGTTTGGCATCCGTTAAAGAGTTTCGTTGAGGAATTCCAACGAACTTTCCCAGAGAACTGTGGTCAGGGAGATTAAAAAGTTTCGATCAGATTGAAGGGAGACTTGTTTTAATTCTCGGGGTTTAATATAAGAACGAAATTGTTACATTCCACAGTTTCCATCTTTCCCAGCGATCGTTCGTCCTGTTATCAGGATCGTCCCGCGGGAAGTATCTGGTCCACGTCGAAAACTGGAATCACTGGATGCTGTAAAGAAGAAACGATCGTTGGAACGTGTACGATCAGTTACGATAGAACTCGGTTTCCAAGGGAAATTTCGTTTGGTAGAATAAAATCAATCGGGTTCGAGCGGGAACGTCTCTCGATAACTTCGAAACACTGAGTGTTCGACGTGGAATCGGGGAACTTCCCGGAACAAGATTATATCATAAAACGAGGAAATCGCGTTCGCGCCTAATTGCCGTCCGCTTCTTTAAACTTGTTTCCGTTGAAATCAAAGAATGCTGGGAATGTCCCGCGTGGAATTCTCGAAGAGAGATCCGAGGCAGACGAGAAATTAGCATCTGTTCCGGGGGAAGGGGGGGAGACAAGGCGAACCAGGAAGGAAAATTTGTCAGCAAGATAAACTCAAGGAATTGCGTCTACTTTCCAACCCTGTAGACAAATTCCACGACTTCTACAGCTCGAAGAAAACAACCAACCCCGATGAACCGCCGACGCAGAAACAACCCCCGCAGCCAAGAACCGCTAATTAAGCTGATGTAGAAGCGACTCGAGTCGGCGGTGTTCGAAAATTAAAATTGAAAAGCTTAATCTTCGTCAAACCGACTTTCCCGCGACCTCTTATGGTGTACAGAGAAACACGCTCCCGTTCATAAATCACCCCGCTTATTAAACCAGGTAAACATATTAATCTTAACTGATTGTTCCAAGCTCATCAACTGTCTAATGAATTACCAACAATGCCCGCTACGGTTCAAGTAAAGCCGTGTTACTCTTCAATATACCAGTTACAGTAGCGGACAAATGTTTAAGACTAAAGGGTCGAAGGAAATAAATTAATAAAGTCAGCAAGCGAGTTGGTTAGATTGCAAATTCATAACGTTAAACGGATCGGTAGAATCAAAATTTGAAGTTGTAGGCAATTGACGGATCAATAGGGGATTTGTATAGGGAAGAGTGGTAGAGATTAATAACAAATGCCGATTGCCATTGCTTTCTTTAGGCGACCCGCAGACACAACTTCAAGGTGTCGCTGCGTTCTCTTTCAGGTGCCGCGTTTTCTTTTCGGCGCCGCTTCAAACAACGCCTGTAAGAATAAAGGATCGCCGCCGTAAACCTGATAACCGAAGGAAATGCGGACAACAGATACCCTAGATGCAAAAGAGTCACCGACGTTTGCACAGAGTGGGGATATCGAAGTCGGGCATTTTTTTGAAGAACCTGATTGGCAAAGGCAGGAACCGCTTATCAGGCTGGAGCCAAATAAATGTTGGTGGATTAAATAACTGATAACGTTTTAATATAATGTAAAAAATATAATAATAATAATAAAGTGATAACACTATTTGGTTAATTATACTTTATGCACACTTTCTCTATATAACTCGCTCTTTTCTCTAGTATCGTCCATTACGGATTGATCCGATCGCACTCCGTCTCCCCACTCCCGCATTCTTCAGTCGTACAGTAAACACAACAATTAGACGATCATATCGCGCATCACTCATTACACACATAAACGATAACACGCACCTTTTGTCATTCTCTCCAAACTGTCATACTCACTCATCCACACAAACATTTTTCACGCTTTTATAATCATACTTTATATAGTCTATGGTAATCAAATGAGGTATATGTATCACAATAAATAGGGAGCCTCGCGAAAGGTCTTAATCGTTCGTTAGAAGAAATCGTATTAGCTTGTCGTCATAATCGTCGTTGTAATAATCGCGGTCTTGGAAAGAATCCTGACAGTAGTTTATGTATAAAACCCATCGATCAATAAATAATCCTACAAAGTATAACGAGTCTGTTCAAAAAGTGGGTGATAAAATTAAAAATATAAAAAGTATCTCGGTACAAATCGTTTCCACGATTCCATCGCGTCAATGCCACGATTCGCGGGGATAACACGCCAAACAATGGCCCCAGGAAGAAACACGTAAATTCCATAGGTCTGTAATGCGAACAGTCAGCTCTGGCTTTCCCGCTCGGTCGAGGTTGTCGCGTCAACCGTTACGTCTTCGAATATAATCCTACGGAATAACCGGAAGCCCGGTTGGCACCCTCCTCCCTCTGCCAGCCGCCACAGTCGACGTCGCTCTTAAGCGGACTGCGATTGTCATGGATGTTCCCGGGGCTCGGTACATACGTTCCGCTCGATTCCCCGCGTTACGCGTGAGCGTGTGCACGCGCACGGGGCCGCGTTTAACACGCGAACAATCAGGTGTACACGAAATTTACACGCGTGCGCTTAACGTGCCCGGGCGGCGGGAAACCGGCGTGAAAAGCTGTTTGCAGAGCCCCATTGTCGCTGACACAGGATCGTGCGCGCGTGCACTGCCTAAATATTGCATACGTGTGCACATGGCTGTGCACGATGGCAGGGGTGTAACACGCGCGCCAATCAGGAGCGCGAGGGTCAGAACTTCCGGTGGTCGAAAGAGTTCGCGGAGATCGGTGTCACCTTTCGTTGGCGTTCGGAAAGAAATGGAGAGGAGAGAAAAAAGATGGACAGGGGCTGGTATTATTGGGGTTGAGGAAGGGGTACGTTTTAGGTGGCGGTGTTCTTCCAGAGTTCCCGGTGCTCCCCCAACACGCAGAGACTGGCCACCGTGGAGGTTTTAGCGGGTAAAAATCCCGCATAACCTCGCCATCCCCCCCAGGGTGATGGGGTATCTTTCGAAGATTTCCTCCACGTAAAAAAAAAGGTTTTAGGTGGCGAGAGGGTAGAAGTGGAATTTGTGAGGATGTCAAATTTACCGGAGGAAATTAAGAGAAGTTTTTGGGTGTGATAGAGAAAATGATTGCACAATTTGCGTGTTAACGTGAGGCTTTATTCAACGTGCACGTGGCACGTTGCCGTTACAATTATCAAGACCGAATGACCCCTCTTTCCGAAATCCTTCGTCCTATATTCACCTCGAACAAGGAAGCATTTCCCGGGACGAAGGAAGAAAGGTTCGGTTCGTCGGGACAGTGTGTCGCCGGAGAAAAGTGTGGCTACGCGAGAAAAACCACGTGCTCCTTGCAACGTCGAACCGTTTCGACCCTGGTGGTCGGGTTAACCCTTTGAGTGCTGTGGGCGCATATATGCGTCCGACGAAAGTTGCTCGTAGGGACTATGGACGCATATATGCGCTTGTCAATTTTTATTTTCTCCGTCAAACTTTTGAGAGTGCTATGGGCGCATATATGCGTCTGATGGTAGTTGCTGATAGTGACCACGGACGAATAAATGTGTTTATCAATTTCTTCGATTTTTCGCTCATTGCAACGCGATTTTCAGCGTAAGTACAAATAACATCGCAACTGCCGTCCACGCAGAGCATTTAAGCCGAGAGTATTCAGCACTCAAACGGTTAAGGACCGTGAAATTGCTCGTGTCGCCACAAGTTTGAGGATTGTAATGCATTAGGGTTGGAATTGGATACCTTTTGTTAAGGTTGCAACGACCCTCAAGGATAAGGTTACTGGGGTTGTTGTGAGATTTCGAAAAATGTTTTGGATCATGTGTTAGGTGTACAAGTTAATCTTAGTCTTTCACCTTTCGATGATGATAAAGGCTATTCACATTTTGAATATCGTAACAGTATTTTTAGAGTCTTATAGTGTAGGCCTCTAGCTTTCGAAAACATAAGGAAACTGCTCAAAAACTGTAAAAAAAAAAACAATTTAAACGATGGCGTGCAGCGAAGAGCACATTCGTCATTGTGTAGTCTTCACGCTTTAGTTGAAAAAGAAACGCCGCTGAAGCTGCAGAAATGATTTGTGATGCTTCTGGTGAGAATGCTGTATTATCTCATTCCACCTGCAAATTCTGAATATCAAAGGTTCCAGGAAGGAAATTTCGATTTCCAGGATAAAAAACGACATGGACAACCGCAACGATCCAAGGATGAGGAATTTCAATCACTTTTAGATGAGTTCATCGAAATAAACCTGTCTAGTTTCTTCAAATCAGGCATCCGTTGTCCGAAAGATGGACAAAGGTTATAAAAAGCGAGGGAGATTGCTTCATCCACTAACTTTTGGGTATAAAAATTTAAATAAACTCTGAACCTGCCAAAAAAAAAGATTAAAATTAACTTGTACACCTAATATCTTCTACGTCAAATAATTAATTTCTCCAAAAAATATGAAACTTTTTGATTAGCAGTTGAGAGTAAAAGCTTATTCTTGTTGCCGATTAACATGGTACGATCGGAGAGAATTGTTAATCGCATTGTCTGTTGGGTAAAAGCATTGTTCGAATTTTTGTTGTCCTCTTTAAAAGCACGATTCCGTATATGCGATTCATTGTTCGCGTTTGTTGCAAACGGAACGAAAGAATTCGCCGATGAACGACAGGATTAAGTCGTAATTGGATGGAGCTTCTTTTGTGCCCGCGGCCCTCGCCCCTTCCGCCGGATTCCGGTAAGTAAATTGCATTAATTAAAGCATATTCGAAACACGCCGGCGTTCTAATGAACTGAATCCGGGTAATTAATCGTAACGACACATTGTTATTCGCGACGGACACAGAAGCCGCCGTGTAATTCTTACGCGTCTACGATCGAAATCCGATTGCAGCGGGGCGCATCGGCCGCGCCGGATTTAATTAGCGGCATTAACGAGAGAAAGCGTTAACGAGACGTTCTTCCAGGGGCTGCGACCGAAAATTGCGGGCTTTTAAATCAAAACGAAACGTTACGCCTCGCGGTCAAACGCGAGAAACGACTTATAACAAATACACCTCTCCGAAAAGTTTCCGATCTGGAACTAACTCAACTATCGCAAATAATCCTGATTTTTTTTTTTATAACACACAAAACTTAATTCTGAGCAAAAATAAAAATTTTCAAAATTCCTACAATTCTTTTTCCAGTTCTTTAACCTTTAGATTCATAAACATGCGTGGGAGATACACTATTCATAAACATTCGTCTCTCAGACGAACATATTATATTGATGATTTCTGTTTGATACAGAATACAAGCAGCAATAAAACACACTTTAAATCTGAAAAGTTGTTTATTAATCATTAATATTCTGAAATGAAAATGAACACAATAGTTATTCTGAGCGATCGAAGTTTATCTTTCTACCTATTTCACTTTAAAAGTTACAATTGCTTATGTATTTTGGGCCGTCTGTGAAACGAATGTTTATGAATCTTGATAAAATCAGTGAAATCTCAATGAAATTTTTCGTTTCATCCCCTAAATGTCGTAAGACGTAATTTACTTCGAGTATTCGAATTTCCCGTAAATGCATCAAACGTTTCAACTAAAATAACTTTCTCTAAAATCATACAGAATTGATAAAGTAGCTATTAAAAATAATTAAAACTGGTGCCGAAGAGGGAGAAAAATCGTAGGGATGAAAAAATTGTTCGAGTCCATCGATGATCCGCCGAGCCGATCACGAAAGTGCGATGCGGCCTAGGAAAAGTGTTTTAATTTCGAAACGTTTCCCCCGCGGGCCCCATCGAGCAGCCATTATGATAGTCCAATTACGAGATATTGCCTCTCGGACTTGAAGTGTTTGAGGAGTGGTGGCCGTGGCCGCGGCGGTTCAATAGGCACTCGAGAACAGCTTGAAGACCCTTTCACCGTTCGAGTCCTGTCCGATCGTAAGTTATGAAACGCTGAATTTCCTAATTAATTCGCCCTTTCGACTCGCCCCCTCAAAACGGTGGGCATCCCCCCCAGCGAATTCCTTTCGGGCTCGCGCCAACGAAAAATCGAACAGACGGTCCTTAACGAGGGACGATCAAGAGTCGATGGAAGAAAGGTCCTTATTGGATTTCGCTCGAGTCCTCCATTACGATACTTTCAAGAGGTACATGCAACGAATTGCGCAAAACTATGAACAAACGGTGCCATACAGTGGCTGCGAAAGATATTTGCATACCGCTGTATTTACTTTGGTAAATGATAACTTAAAAAATGATAACTTAAAAAAATATTAATAATATAAAAAAAAAAACAATTCCCAATGACTCACTAGCCAGATGTTTGTTTTATTTACAAGAAAAATTACCTGTCTATTTAAAATACGACAGAACTTTCCCTCCAATCCAATACAAGTTAATTTTAGTCTTTCATCTTTTAATGATGATAAAGGCTATTTACAATTTGAATATCATAACATTATTTTTGGAGTTCTTCAGCGTAGACATTTAGTTTTCCAAAACATTAGAAAATTGCATGATTCGGTCGACATGATCTGGGTAAACAACAGTTTAAACGATGGAGTGCAGTAACGAGCACATTCGTAATTGTGTGCTCTTCGCACATCGGTTAAAAAAGAAACGCCGTTGAAGCTACAGAAATGATCTGCGATGCTCTTGATGAGAATGCTGTATCTCATTTCACCTGCAAATACTGATACCGAAGGTTCCAGGAAGGAAATTTCGATCTCCAGGATAAAAAACGACCTGGACAACAGCAACGATTCCAGGATGAAGAATTGCAATCACGGTTAAATAAGTTCATCGAAATGAAACAGCCTAGTTTCTTCAAATCAGGCATTCGTTGTCCGAAAGATGAGCAAAGGTTATAGAAAGAGAGAGAGATTGCTTCATCCATTAACTTTTGGGCATAAAAATTTATATAAACTCTGAACCTACCAAAAAAAAAGACTAAAATTAACTTGTACACCTAATATTATCAAGCCTTTCTGATAAATACGAATACGTGCCACAGTTTTGTAGTCATTGTCTGTTAAATAGGTTTCTCCCTTGGATAAGGGTTAATTATTAACGTTCATGAATTAGAATCCCTCGACCCTTTTCTCTTCATGCAGTATTTCGAAAAAAAATCGACGTTTATCGAATCGACAGACACTTATCGTAGGATTCGCTTTAAAAAAATGTCCCTAGAGGATAATGCATTGGCGGAGCGTTTCACTAAACAGTCTGCTCTTGAATGGAAAAGCAGAGCAAGCAGAGGAAAGAGAGAAAGAGTGAACGAGAGAGAGAGAAAGAGGCTGGTCGTTGAAAAATGCATGCCACGGTAATTGACGCAAACATTCGCGAAGCATTCCACGTCGTTTGTTGTACGCGGGGATATCTTTTATGCAGGCCGTTTCAACTTTCTTCGAAGGCGAGCACCGGAAACGGCGAAGTTTTGAGGATCTGGATCAGCTTGGATTATTGGGAGGGGAGGGGATGGGTGAGACTGGGAACTCGCGATCGGGATATTCCAGGCAACTCGAAGAAGGCAACGGAATTCAATTACGAAACCTTGAAACGCGACTGGACACTCAATCCTGAAGAATTCTGAAAATATCAAGTATTTCAAGCGCATAGTAGGCGCAAAAATTTTGTCCAGCAGTCGCAGCGCCTCCAATTTCCCTGCAATTTTGCATCGTCGTTGTCGAAATTAATATTTTGATCGTGCCTGAACCCGACGAACGTAGAAATCAGAGTTATTAGAGAAATTAACAGTTCTTTTTCCCTCGCACGACCAGGGAACAAGGGATGAAGGTTGGAAAGAAACGAAACAATTTCTGCATTGTTCTGCGTGCAACCGTAACTCCGCTGGCGTAAGGTTTCCCGCGTTCACCTGGATACTCCGTAATCGAGTTTCCACTTGTAAAAAAGGGAGATTGCAAAACTGCCGGTCCGAGTTCAACGGTCTACCGGGGGAAAAAAGGGGCGAACGGTGTCGTTTCGAATGTGCGGGAGAATTTCATTTGTGTCCTGGAATACTTCCAGTTAAAGAATGACTGAAAATGCCGGGTCACCAGCTATATTGCTAGCCATCTCTCCGTTTCTCTCTCCCTCTCTCTCTCTCTTTTCCTCTCTTTTTCTCTTTCTCTCTCCCTCTTCTCCTCTCTCTTCTTCTTCCTCTCTTTCTCTCTCCTTCTTCCTCTCTTCCTCTCTCCCTCTTCCTCTCTTTCTCTCTCCATCTCCCTCTCTTCTTCTTCCTCTCTTTCTCTCTCCCTCTCCCTCTCTTTCTCTCTCTTTTTCTCTCTTTTTCTCTTTCCGTCTCTTTTTCTCTTTCCGTCTCTTTTTCTCTTTCCCTCTCTTTTTCTGTTTCCCTCCTTTTTTCTCTTTCCCTCTCTTTTTCTCTTTCTCTCTCTTTTCTCTCTTTCTCTCTCTTTCTCCCCGCAGTTAAAACGGACCAGGATTATTTCCGTGGCCAGCAGAACCGCGCGCCGTTCGAAACTTGTTCCGCGATGATGAATTATTATGATACCAGATATTTCACTCAAATTGACAGCATAATCATATACACGTTCCTAATGGCCTATTTGTGGATCCGACAACGCCAACACGCGTTGAGAATGATTTACCGAAACGTTCAAGAAATCCGTTCTCCGTCCAGCATTCGGTTGTTATTCGCGGAAACGATTCGCCGTACCGTATTACGCGAAATCGTTGATCTCGGTAGAGTGAAAGCTTGAAAAGTGAAGCTTGCCGGTAATACGTGTAATGAGAACGTTGACGGTGGATTTTTCGAGTAAAAGCTCGCAGAATAATAAAAATCGACACGAATACCAAATATCTGTTGCATCAGCTTCCACGGCGGGTTTTCACGAAACAGGGAATTTTCGTTGAAATCTACCCTCCTAAATTGAAACATTCTAAGCGAGAAAACTGAAGTTTAATTGCTTTCAATTACTATAGTATATAATAGGTAACTTGAAAACCAATTAGGTTTTCCTAGATCTGTACAAAGCGTTTCGCAGAAGTTTCGCAAATTAACCAACTGTGCGCTTTTGAAATTTTCCACGAATTTCTACAATAGGTAGAAACAGAGTTCCGTTTCCCTTTTATCAATCATCTTCTCGTACAATTCTCAACTCGACTTCTATGCTGTAAATAAGCGTACTTCGGTCGTTGGCGGTTTTAACGTTCATTTAGGAGAAAAGAATTTCTTGTAGCTCTGTCATCTTGTCCTTTTAGTCGATCTTCCTCTCTCCTTTTTCTCTCTCTCTCTTTCTTTGCTAATAAATCGCACACAGATGCGATCGTCTACGTTTCGCGAGGTTTCCCGCGTGATTTGTTCTCCGCGCGACGTGGAAAAAGCAGGTGCCGCAATCCGCTCGATTGAATTCCGTGCATATCGCAGCCGAGTTTTCTTGCCGCACAGAAAGCACGTGTGCTGCGTGCAATTCTACGTACTCGACCCGCTTTTCTTCCCTCTGTTCCACCTTCGTTATTCACCGTGCGAAACTTTCCGCGTATTTATCGCCAATTTCTGGCGATACCCCGCGCCGCAGCGTCCCGGTTATTAAAGCCGCCCGGGTGCTCCGCGAGAACTATCGCGCGTTAAGCTTTTGTCCGGAGAACCGGGAAATTGAGAAGTTGCCGCGGGAAGGGGACGGAGTTGGTCCCGAGCAGAAATATCGTTGGTATTGAATATAAGAGACGGGGAATTCGTAATTGTTCAACTTCGAAAATTAATAACTGTAGTAACGAAGGCGTTCGAGGGTGCTGCGAACGTTAAATAACCATAAGATATCGATGATTAGATACAAGCGGAATTAAACTCGCGGGATCTTTGAAAGTGAACGTATCTTAACCTGAATTTAACCCCGTTCGTAACCCAAACTTGACAACATTTCTATTACTTTGAAGAATCTGAGAAATAGAAATAGTAGTTCTCCAAATTTCAGCGATAATGGAAACTACCCTTAACAGAAATTTCCTTCTAAATCTACTCCCCATCCTAACCCAAACTTGACAACATTTCTATTACTTTGAAGAATCTGAGAAATAGAAATAGTAGTTCTCCAAATTTCAGCGATAATGGAAACTACCCTTAACAGAAATTTCCTTCTAAATCTACTCCCCATCCTAACCCAAACTTGACAACATTTCTATTATTTTGAAAAATCTGAGAACTAGGAGTAGCAGTTCTCCAAATTACAGCGATAATGGAAACTACCCTTAACAGAATTTTTGCTTTTTAATCTACTCCCCATCTTAACACGAACCTGACAAGATTTCTATTATTTTGAAAAATTTGAGGAATAGGAGTAGCAGTTCTCCAACTTGCAGTGATAATGGAAACTACCCTTAACAGAAATTTCCTTCTTGATCTACTCTCCATCCTAACACGAACTTGACAAGATTCCTCGTATTTTAAATAATTTGAGAAATAGAAATAGTAGTTCTCCAAATTTCAGCGATAATGGAAACCGCCCTTAACAGAAATTCCCTTCTTCACCCCGTCGGCGCACCCGCCAGCCAAAGACCGCGCAGACCACCCTCCTAATCCAACGTAGAACCTTTCAAAGCAAACCGACACGGTTGTCAGCCGCGAAGCTCGGTTCTTCCGTTTCTTCGGGCCTGGAAACGCGACAGGGTAATTCTCTGCGGGGGTGTCTCGTGTTTCGCAAATTAATATATCGCGACAGTGGATGGCGGTGGCGGCGGTGGCTGCGAAGCAATCAGGCGGCCTCTGCTCGCGGCTTCTCTGTCGGGCGAACGCGGCGTGATTAATTAATCGCAAATGTCGTATCGAAATTTCCGAAATTACCGGATGCAGTTTGCGTTCCGGCGCGGAGCACCTGGCGCTGGAAGGCGGCGTCGATCAACGCTCGCGTACACACACGAACAACGTACGGTGCGCTCGCGGATACACGTCGAGAGGCATGCTGAAGGGAGGAAGGAAGGAAGGAAGGAAGGAAGGAAGGGAACTTCAAGGGTTTCGCCAAGTCGAAGCAGCAGCCAGAATCGGAGCCAGCCACGCCGGAATCCAGGCGCACGCTTAAATATTAACCGTGTACTCAACGGATACATTAGTAACGCGGGAACAACCTGTATATACACGCAAGGGTGCGCGCACACCTGCGAAAGGGTAGGAGGGAACGGTTGAACTGGGTGAACAGGGAGGAATGGAAACGGTGCATAAGGGGGTGCAGGTTGCTGCCTGAGAGGGTGGACGGTTTGGATCTGCCTGGCTCGGTTTTACCTAACGTCTAGACGACGGCTCGGAGGCGGTTCGCTAGAGGTCAGCCTAGTGCGACAAGAAACGTCAAAGGAACTCCTGGCAACGGCTTAGAAGCCACTTTGTGCGCGCCATCGGAAACGTACACTCTACAAATCGACAAATAACGCGTTGGGTAATCGCTGTTCGTTTGCCCTCCCTTTAGCTATCGAGAAATTAAGAATTCATCCGGCAACAGGGAGAATTTAGAATCAATCGTCGATACTCCCATGTAGATGGTTGAGAAGTACGCGTTTCAATTTCAAATCTGTAAAGTGCGTGAGGATCTAAGCTAAATGGGACGCTTGGGAAATTCGTTGAACAAACGTTTGGAAAAATTAGCGGAGGAATTAGCTTCACGGAGGATGAGTAGAGGAATTGTTGAAACGAATTCTTGTCGACAGCAAGAAACGGATTGCACTGGTTTGGGGATCAAAACCGAGTCAACCGTAAGCGCGGCTAGAAAATGCCGACAAATTGCACGCAATCCCTGAATTATACAGTGGCTTTGCGTGTATCGTGCACGAAGTTTTGTAGCTACATAATTCAGTTATCATAAGCTATGCCGCTTAACTTATTACCGCCGCCAGATGTCTAAAATTGCGGTGTACACGCGTGTACATCGCGCGGCCGCGCTACGCGAGCATAGCCCGGTAAAACAGCCGAGCTAACGCCCCCTACCCCCCCTGAATAAAATCATCCCCTGGCTTAATTGCAAATACTGGTACAGCTTTAATCAACCCGCTGCTACCGCGACCCGCGACCATTCCCTTACGAATGTCTTCGTTCAACCGGAGCAAGCGTAACACGGCGAACGTCGTTGGAAGAACTAATATTTTGGTCCGCGGTCTGGTTCCTGGGTCTCATTAGCATACATGGGTCCTCCTGTCGCTGACCAGGGAAATAAAAAGGTAACAGATGCGAAGGAAACTGGTGTAGCACCCAAAATTTCTAAATAATGACGCTGCAGCGGGGATGAACCGTATTAGTCATAAGTTGAAGTAATCTAGGTGAACTGAGCAAAATGAGCAACGTACTCGGTGACGTACGATTCGACGGATTCATATTTTTAATGATTTGGCTCGTTCTAATTTATATTGACTAAAATTTACACGATCAATAAATATCTTGAAAGTACAATAATAATTGTTATATGTATTAATAGATAAATGAGTAGCACGAAGAGAAATTGCAACCTAGTCCTGTTTTTTTACGTGGACGAGATCTTTGAAAGATATCCCATCACCTAGGGGAAGGATGGCGGATTATGCGGGACTTTTACCCACTAAAACGTCCACAATGGCCACCTAGTGCTATTGGGGAAGCACCGAGAACTCTAAAAAGAACACATTCAGTACTCCCTCCGCTATGTCTCACCAGAGTCCGCATCTAGTTGGGGCAAACGGTGTCCCTCGCATAACTAACTTAAACCTAGTTACAAATTACATATACAATATACACTTAACCTAATTATTCTAATCACTCTAAGCAAATTGGCACACCTAACCCGAAACTAACCTTATAGTGCGAACGCTAGGGTACAAAGTAACTTCTTTTACAATTTTTCGTTTTTACTTCGCGAAGCACAACTATCGCTCAAGTTTCACCAGAACAGAGCGTTCGCCGATTTCCGTTTCCTCCGCGGCATAAACTAGGCGCACGACAAACGACCGACGATTTTTTTACCCCCTCCGTTGAACGACGTTGAAACGAATTCCCGCTAATTGCCAGTTTATTGGCCGCGCGAGAGCAACGCGAAAGAATGGAGACGAATTATTTCAGCCAGCCTCGGCCGAGCGATCGTTATCCGGTGTGTGTGTCGGTATTGATTTCATTAATACCGCGAACCGGGCTACCTGTGCGACTGCATGCGCCGCGAATCAACCGGCCGTCTCATTAAGCCCGTGCACCACCGGCCATTTTAATCTTTCCACTTTTATCCGCCCCTGTACGCCACCCTTTTCCCTCCCGCCGTATTAGAGGACGCGACAAACGAACGTCTGTCTGAGTTACGCACTCAGCTACGGGCCGGTTTAATCTCATTTGCCGGCGGAGCTCGCCCCGAGGATTATCACGGAACACGATGGCGCGTGTAACTTGAAATCCTAAACATGCTCGTCGATTACTGGGAAGCAAGAACTCGTTAATACACCCTGTCGGATAAAAAGGGTGTAGTTTTCGTGGTGGAAAAAGGGCGGACGTGTAGGTGCTGAACGCGAGGTACAATTTGAAAATTCGCGTGAGAAACGACGCGTAGCATTTAGTAGGTCTCCCGGGTTACGGTAGACGTGGTTGTGAACAGTTTCAACCACGGAAAGAATTGTTATTTGAAAATATTAGAGATAATCGTAGCAAAAATCGGCACAGAAGTATGGGGATCGCGAATTCTTTCAAGTTTGATCGAATTGTAGCAAACCAAAATAATAAGGCAGGCCCCCATTGTTCATAAATTAAGTAACAGAGTTGAGACTATAAAGATAGGAACAAAACAGTGTCCACGATATAAAATTTTAAGTAGTATTAGTAGTATAAGTTGGTAAAAATCAGTTACAAAAAAGACGAATATTAAAATTAAACCAAATCGATTAGACGTAATTATATTATATTATAATAATTGATAAACAGTTCTCTCCTTATAAATGTTAAATTCATCTAATGAATTTTCTAAAAGAAAGAATCCCCAAAAATCATTATAAACCCTTAAAACAAGTGAAACAAGTCGGTGTATGGCGAGCCGTACGAGTGCGCCACCTTTTCGCGCATCTCTTCGGCTATATAAAGGGAGACAGTAGTACAACCAAGTCATTCAAGCTCTCACAGCCGACAAAGACGATTCGTTGCAATAGGGTAGTGAGACCTTTGAAACTCGTCAAAGGCGTTGCGTTACTCAAACTTTATGTTGCCAAAGGGCCCGTAGTTAGTTTCTTAGTCCCTTTAAATACTGCAACAAGTTACATACTAAATTTAATTACATGTTCATCCTACCTCCGCGCAGCTATCCCTCGATCATGAAATCGATGAAGTGGTCGGTTCCCTCCCCGAAATTCTCTCGATTTTGATTAACCACCCCCATAAATCATCAGAGAAATTTCATCGGCAGGGAAATCCGTGGCGCTCGCCCAGGAAATCTCTGTGCCGCAAAGAGGAACGCGGGCGGACGGATAAATCGATTACGTTAATCCGTAGCTATCGACCTGCACCGAAAGAGGGTTTATCCGTATCGATTTCAGAAACGCAAGGGTGTAACGGTCGACGTATAGGGGCGCGCACACGTATAAATAATGCTGTGCACATTAACAATCGGTAATAACATACGTGCCTGTGAAAGCCGCATACGGGCGAGGGGGGAGGGGAAGGGCAGCAGCCAAGGGACGCAAATATTAATGATCGGTCCCCAATGAACTAGGAATACATAATGCCTATTTGCATGACACCCCCGCCATGCCAAGCTTAGTTAATCATTCGCACGCTCTGATGTTTGCTGAATCACCGTTGCTTACACACACGGACCCACAAATCAGCTGTACACGGGCACGCTAATAAATCGATTATCGTTTAATAAATCATGCAACTGTTGCGAACATCTTTTCTATGGAAAACGCAAGTCGTGCGATTCGATTTGTATTCAATGATGATCGTTGAACGGTGGTAACGAATTCGAATCGTTGAAAGGGTTTGCTTTTAGCTTCGAAGGTACTACAATGCGTAACAAAAAGATACAGTGACTCGAAAAAGTATTCGTACGTCAACGTCACAAATAAATTCGTTTAACCCTGAAATTCTGAGTTCGATAAAGGTATTTGATAAAACTTTGTGGGTATGTAGATCGTAATAGTATACGTAAGAATTAATCTCTTCTTTTTATCTGAATGCCATTTTAAAGGAACGAAACCTAGGTTGAAGTTTCTGAGTTTTCTCTCATTTTTTAGAAACAACTGTGCAATGGTACTTGATGAAGCAAAACTTTTCAAATAGAAAATGTTTAATTTTTAATACTCTATCGCCCTGTCATAAAAAAAGAACACGCTTTTTCAAAGCGTGAAAAATCTCTAAAACTTTGAGATTCGTTATGAGTCCCCTTAAAAGATATTTTGCCGCCAAAAAAATTGCCCCATGCATGATACACCATGATCTGTACACGAATAAAGTTAAATTGAAATCAGAATTTCAGAGGTAGATGAATTTCCTTATAATACAGTGTACGAATACTTTTTGGAGCCACAGTAGATCCATTTGCATTTTCATTCTCAACTTCGATACTGTACATTTTATATGACTGAAACTTATCTCAATGTTGAATAAAAACGCAGGGAAACATTAAAACAGTTATCATTAATCGATTATATTTAAAGAAGTTAAAGTGTTTGCAGAATTATTTCAATACGAAAGACTTGGTGCTCGTAATTTCTAATTATTAATAAATTATAATTATATTGTAATGTATTGTACTGTAAACTGTATTGCAACATACCTCGAACAACAGTTTATTTCTATTCTGTAACGATCGGCAGGTACGCGCTTTATGAAAAGAATTTCCAATGCAGAATTCTAATTACGATGAAAATAAATTGACATTTAAAGTGAAAGGTCAGCGGTTGAAGCGTGAAACTGATCCTCTATTTTTAAAATATTTCTACGAAGCAGTTTGCGCCCCGTTTCGTCTGTTTCAAAACTGAATTATTACAATCCGCGTATAAACGGCTCGGGCAACGATCGTATAAAAATAAACCGGTTGAAACAGCGCGCAGGTCGGTATTATATCCGGTGCTGTTTACTTTTTGCTGGACTCGCGCAGGGTAAACAGAAAAACGCGTTTCCACGTTGGACGGGAACGCCGCGTACGCTATTCCGTCGTCTCGTATTAAATATTAATTTTGCACTAATTTGCGTTTCAACTCGTGTTTACGGGACGCAAAAATACCACGCCGGCAGTTAATTCCGCGCGGACCAAAAACACGACCGACCCCCGCCCCGTTTCACCCCTTCCGGTTCGATCCGCGATTGTGTTCGTCTCCTCCGGTGCACGGCAAATAGAAAAAGCGCCGCCTGGACGTATTAAAGCGTTATTGTTCGACGGTGGCGCGACGAAAATATTAATTAATTTCTCGCCTGAAAACGACGCCGGAAAAAACTCTTGGCTCCCTTTTTGAATGCCACTGTGCAGAGCTCACAAGTTGGTAGCCGAGACAGCAGAAAGGTAAACGAAGTACTTTAAGTCATATATTAAAATTTACATATATGACTATTTAACGTCCGGGTCTGAACTAGCGTCTGAAAATTTGCGAAACTATCATATGCTAGGATTACGATGTCCCATGAGAGGGGACAGCCGAGTGCAAAGGGTTAAAATAAAGGACTTCGTACGTAACCGTGTCAAATTCATTGCTCCCCTCGCCGATTCCACCACCTCACTATGAAATATCGCATTTAGCGGTATATCACCGTGACGTCCTCAATGAAACGTGTGATTTCAGCCTGACAGTCAAAGGGTTAACCGATAAGACCAGCGTTCCTTCTCAGCAACGCACAACAAACGTCTCACGCGTCTCTAACAAACTAACCGCGGCTGGAAACAATCGACGTGCAACAAGAACGTTATCGAGAGCGAGCCGCGCCACGATTACCGCGCGAGTCCTCTTTTTATCCGTCCTTTGTTCGCTCGTTCGCTTCAAGGCGGCCGTAAAATCGAACGGGTGCAGGAAAAAAATACAGGCAACGATAACGATCGCTTGGCCACGGGGTTGCGGCGAGTAGCCAGCGCGGAAGTTCACGCGATCGTGCGAACAGAAAAAAAAAAAAAGAAGGGTTGAGTGCGCGCGTCGATCGCATTTTCGAAAAACGAGCAGATCAGGTCGAGAACCGTGCGAACGTGTCGAGTTGGCAAACAAACAAACAGAGAAGGAGGTTAACAACAAAGTGGAGGATCGACGAGGGGTAGGGAGGGATGAGGGTAGACACAGAAGTAACAACGTTGGAGGACGAAAACGAGATAGGACGGTTTACACGGGTACAATTGATACGGTTTTCAACAAACAAATTCGATGACACCGGAAACGGGAGTATTTGAAGTGGCGTCGTGCGAGTGGCGTAATGGCCATCGAGATCCGTGCGAGGAAAAAGTAATCGCGTACGCTTTTCAATTACACCGGCCTCACAAAGGGAATATGGCGGTGGTGAAGTTGAGAGGGGGGATGGGGGAAGGGTGGAAAAATGTTTACGGGCAAAAAGCGCCATCGGGATGGACGCAGACACGCGAGCCGTTGAAAAATTCATAAATGTTTTACTTAACAATCATTTCGACGTGGCCGAGGGAGCACGGTTATGGTAATTGTTTTATTTATTCGGCGTACAAAGGCAGGCGCACGTGCGTCCCTGCTAAGTGTAGAATTTTAATTGGCACCACGATCAGCCAATTAATTCCGTGCCGGTGTTCGGAAGGCAGACACAGGCTGCGATCGTAGATTCGCGATCGGTTCGGTTCACCGATGGAAATTAGAAGGGATTCGGTTGGGAAAGGGTAGTTGGTGAATAAGAATTTTTCGTCGAATAATTTATTCTCTTCTGTCTTTTATTATTCGCTTAAAATATCATACTGTTAACTTGTAGTAACTTGGCTTGATGAACCAAAGTATCATGAATATTCATAATAATGAACGTTGTTAATACCGTATAATGAATATCGCTAATATTGTGTGAAATAACATTAATATTTGTTCGTTACTGTTTGATTTCAAAACAGCTGTAACACTTGAAAGCTATAAAATTAATTATAATCTGTCCATCGCGATCAATCAAAAGTTCTCGTTGCAGACGATCGATAGCTGCCGCGTTTCTAATGCCAAATATAAATTGCCACGTGAAACCGCGGCAAAAATCTACCGTCAACTTCCTCCACGAATCCCGGGAACCCTCTCAACAGAACATTCCAAGCAACCCCAAAATTAGCTCGGACCAGAGGCCTGTCGAGTCGCGAAAAGAAGCCTCCCGAATCCCAGCGGAGGCTGCTAATTATTAACTCCGCGGATATAATCTCCGTGTCGTACACAGAAAACAAAGCGAGACCTAAGCGCGGAACGGCGACGCGGGCCAAACGATCAAAAGAACAGTGGTTAAGTAAATCTTTTAGCTCTCCGGAAGCCGCAAGAATTCCTCCAGCGGTCGTGGCCGAGGGAGCCACAATTTTCTTCGAAGAAAGAAGCGAAACAGAGAGAGAGAGAGAGAAAGAAAAGCTGGAGCTAAAAGGAAGGCCGCAGCACGGTGGCTGTTGAAAGAAAAGAGCCGTAGAACCAAAGCTTGCGACGAAGCGGGAAGGATTGTTGGCTGACCAAGAAAACAGACCTAGAACCGTGCTTCAGAACCGTGCCTCGTGACATTTTCCGTTGTTGGTCCCGTCGAGACGCGACGCGACGATTTACGCGTGCGCATTTCAACCCTTTCGCTATTACGGGTGACTATAGTCATTCGTCGTGTATAGGTGGTATCTATCACAAAAATGAAGCCAACTTCAAAAATTGATACTCTGTAATGTTAAAGCGAACAAGGGGTATGGCAAGACCTGGATATTATTTAAATAAAGGGAATAAAGGGGAAGGAAAACCCTGTAAGATTGGCGTGACATTCAACGTGTTAATGTTCGCACTTTCTTAGCTCGCCGTAGCGAAAGGGTTAATCCATTCACTGCCAGGCATATATTAAAGAAAGCACGGAATTTAGCAAGATTTAATAATATTAAGTTACAGATATAGTATTGAATTTATTGACATTTACTGTAATTTGAAAATGAAAAGAAATACTACGAGATATCTCGTAGCTGGCGGCGCTGAATAAAATTCCTGTGCTGAGTGCCATTTGGAATCGATCTAAATTATAACGCACACTACGAGATATCTCGTAATTGGCAGTGAATGGGTTAATGGCGGACCGAAAGTGACCTAGGCGGAAAGAATAGAAGTCGGTCCTGGAAAGTTGCGCGAAACGAGGCTACCTAGAGGGGATGACGCGAGGATGGCTGTTTCCCGGTAAGCTTCGAGTCCGGAGGCTTTTGATGTGGTCAACCGAATGGGACTCTCTTCAACGTTACACGTCACTCGAAGTCTCGTTTACAGTGGCGCATCCCGCGAGGAGCAACGACGGGGCTTACCTGCTCTGAGCACTTTGATGCCCTGTTCGACGGGGACACATGGGGGGGAGGTTTGTTGGAGCCGACCACTCGTTTGATGTGGCCAACCATATTTGCAGTGAAATTGAACATACTGGGTGAAAACCGCCCTTCCGTGTCTTCGCATTCCTTTTTTCGCTCGAGACGGTTCCCCGCGATCTGAAGTGCAACTGCTGGGTTAGGGTTAACGTGGTTGGGTTAGGGTTCAAGATCTCTGGGATTAGAGTATCTGTAACGTTACTGGTTTCACAAAATCTTACTTTTTGAAAGATTGGCTTCTTTATTGAAAGTAAACGATCGCTATCTGATTTCAGGAAGTAGATACCTACGTAACGTAAAAGTACATAGATAAAATGATGAAATGACTAAATTTGAATAATATTCGTTTTGGAAAGAATACGTTACAACTTTGAGACAAACGTGATATTCTGTATAGATAGAAATCGGCGATGGCCAAATTTAAATTGCATTCCTATTTTAAAAAACGAAGGAACGAATCACCGTCTACAAATTTTCACCCCTATAAAATTCCGCTTCGGGGAGCTAAGAAGAGTCCACCGGAAACGGTAATCGTAAAGAGTCGAGCCCGCCTCTCTGACACAAATATCCGAAGGAAACCCGTGCGGAGGAGAGCGCGTTACCGTTTCGAAAACGCTTCTTAAATCCGTGTCAACGACGAGCTTTCCGCTGCAATGGACGTCGCACCTGGCGGAGCCGATACGCGGCGCAGGAAACGCCCGGGCAACGGAATCCTCTCTTCTCTCCTCTCCTCGCCTCTGTTTTATCGCGATCGTGACGCCTTTTCTGGATCACGGCTGACACGGTGTGTTTCATTTCACGGCGCCGATTACGACGCATAAAAACGCCCACCATTAGCCCCGTCGCAGGATGCACTGTAACGATTATTGTTTCTTTCGAAGTTATGACCCGGTTCGCGATTCTAGAACACGTCGCCGTGGATTCTCTGCTTGCTTGTGACTTCAGCAAGAACGAATCTTATCGAGCCTGTTTTTCGAGCGACCGCTTGATCTCGTCTTGGAGAGGAAACAGGGTCAAGTTTTTTTAAATCAAGGGATACCAATTAGGGTGTGGCGGGCTGTTTGGAATACAGAGAGGCACGGGTAGACCGTGGATTTTCATGCAGTCGCGGGAGACTGAAGCTTGCAGAAAGATAGAGAATGCATTGTATGATGATATCACGAAATGATCTAAAAGATCCAATATGTACCATTTGCTGTAATATTCAATCATATTAAGTTCGCGTTATAACTACAGCGGCTCCAAAAAGTATTCGTACACTGTATTATAAGAAAATTCACCTAATCCTGAAATTCTGATTTCAATGAAATTTTGTGTGTGTATAAAACATAGTGTGTCCTGCGTGGAGCAATTTTTTTGGCGGCAAAATATCTTTTAAGGGGACTGATAACGAATCTCAAAGTTTTAGAGATTTTTCACGCTTTGAAAAAGCGTGTTCTTTTTTTATGACAGGGCGATAGAGTATTAAAAATTAAACATTTTCTATTTGAAAGGTTTTGCTTCATCAAGTACCATTACAAAGTTAGCTCTAAAAAATGAGAGAAAACTCAGAAACTTCAACGTAGGTTTCGTCCCTTTAAAATGGCATTCAGATGAAAAGAAGAGATTAATTCATACGTATACTATTACGATCTATATACTCACAAAGTTCTATCAAACATTTTTATCGGACTCAGAATTTCATGGTTAAACGAATTTATTTGTGACGTTGATGTACGAATACTTTTTGGAGCCACTGTATATACTTCTTATACTGATCCTCTCGCTTTGTATACCGATTTTTTCTCCGTTGATAAAGTATTATTATTATTATTATTATTATTATTATTATTATTATTATTAATATTTAGAGGGCGAAAACAAATTTCCATTTAGGTTCCATTTTCTGCATCCGTGCTTATAAAGCTACGTATTTGCATAGTCTAACGACAGGTGTGATCTGAATACTGTATTCCAAATTATCCTCGAAAGATTAGTTTCTGATGCGATGGTCATAGAGGTCGAATTTTCTCTGTTATAAAATATTTCATTATTACCTAACAATTCTTCGCTATTGAGTTCCCAAAGGTTCAAATCGTTTACCATCAAATCCTCAAGATCGCTTTTTGTCATTGAGCTTCCAAAGGTCCAAGCTTTCCGACATAAAATCTTCCGCCATTAAATCTTTAAGAATACTTGCTCTCCGCTACCGAGTCTCCGCCGGGTAAAGCTTCCCACGGCAAACATTTGGTCGCAAAACCTTCTTCGAAATCACAATTTTTCCGCGACCAAGCTCCCCGCGCGCACAGAAAAGCTTTCGCCGGCCAACAGCTTTGAAATCCCGGTTTTCATGCAGCTTCCAAAAGTCAGAGCTTTCGATCCCAACCCTTTACGCTTCGCGGCTTTACAACCTTGAACTTCGAGCGCTTGCAAATTTCCAGCTTTCCCCGATCCACGGAACGCCAACTTCCTGTAACGATCGTTCCCCCGAAGTCAAAGAGTACCAACCACGTCGGAGCTTTCAGGAAGCACGGGAGCTTTACGAGCGGGCTGCAAGCGGCTTAAGGTCGAGTTGTTTCGACGTTCGGGTCGATAGAACGGGTCCTCGTTCGCGAAGACCGAGAAACAGCCGGCCATTAAGCGACCAACACCATTAAGCGGTTTTTCTCATGAAAATCACGGCCGGCCATTTATTTTCTTACCCCTTAGACGTCGGCCGGGACAGGATGAAGTGGGGAGGGAAACGAACGGTCTACCGTTCCACGAAGGTATCGTCGAGATAATCAGCCGGGAATTACCGTTCGCGCGTTTCCTGTCAGGCGTTACTCTCGTTAACGCATTCAACGTGACCCCTGAAACGCTGTGTCGCGTAACTTTTGTCCTGCGAGCGTTAATTTCGTGAACCAGCGGCACCGTTTGAAGCGGTATCAATTAGCGCTACGGTCGATACCTTTGCGACGGTTCGAGGTGTTCCTCGATAGATCCTTCGATGTCGCGCTGAAGAAGCGCATGCCGTGTTTGTATCAACTGATAGGGTTTGATAATCGTTTATATTTATTGTGAAAACTGGCTTTGATTTATAACCACTGGGACTGGGCCTGACCATCGCAAATCACCGAGGTCAGAACCTAACCGACCCGGATGACCACCACCTTTCTGTCATTAACCCCTTAACCTACAACGACGGGCATAGCCCGCGTATGATGATCGGGCCAAAACTGAATATTACGTGGAATATTTGTGGAATATTTGATATGTAATTACAGCCTGATGCAAATTTCGGCCCGAAGATTTCGAATCTAAATCGTAGATTAATTCCCTTTCCTGTGCATTTCCTTCTATCTTCAAATTGTCCACTTCCTTCTTCCACCTCCCACTCGGTATTCGCCCGTTGGCAGAAGAAAAACGCAAAGGAAAACGCGATACGTGACACGCGGCGTTAAAAATGCTCTCGTAGCTTTATCCTAAGCGATCCATTTCACACTTTCGCTCTCGTCCATTGTCATTCGACGCGAAACATGAATGTTCTTCGCCTGCATAAACTGTTTGCTTGCTAAACCTCTGTCCCCTGCATCGAGTGTACACAGGAAGGATATATCGTCGCAGGAGGACGAATTCCCATTGTGACAGATTAACTTCTTCTCGCGTGGCGAATCCTCGCTATGATGTATCGCGTTTCACGGATTGAATCGGTAGGATATCGATCATCGCGTTAAGTAGCTTTCACGGTACAGGGGACATCGGATCTGGACACATGTGCGGAACGAATCGCCGCAATTTAGCGAGGCGAATCACTGACACATAAATGGGGAAGATGTTGTTGACGATGGTTAAAAGAGAGGGGGAGGGGGGTTGAAGGGTAGGCAGGGTGTGCGTTCGCTTCGCGCACAAAAATCTGCGCCTTTCTCGCTCCGTATGACGAACTTCGATGGATTTTCGATAAAATTTCAAAGTTCCACCAGTGCCGTGCCCGACGGCCGGTCCATTTTTCTTTGGCCGTTCACGCGATTATTCCATTCATCAAACGGGTGTACTAATTTTTGCCACCCTGTACTTCTCGCACGGAGTCGGTCGACCGTGAACCATTCTGCCCTCCAACGGCGTGTAATGGGAACATTTATCCGGGAGATTAATCTTGTAAAATTGTACCACCAGTCACGGCACCCCCTGTCCTATTTCTGCGATCGATTTTAACTTTTAGTAGAATCACACATTTCCGTTGCTAACACTCGTGATCTATAAGTGGATCGGTATCTGGGTCTTTGTATGACCGTTTTTAATTTAAATTTAAATTACTTTCCTTGTAAATAATTCAAGAACTTTCTATCTTCTCAAATTGAATTGTTGAATGAGAGAGAGAAAGAGAGAGAGAGAAATACATTTGTATTATGACACCGCATTAGACTGTCGATCTCTGATGTAAGCGAACAGTAGAAAAAAAAGAAGAGTACCAATCCGGAAGTAAACCGTTGTAAAGAGGAAACCCAATATAATTTAACCGTTTCATTATATTTTTTGTCTTTTCTTCATTAAAACCATACGCATACAAAACTTTTAACAAGAACTTCCAAAGTTTTACGTCTTTTAAACATTCCTCGGATGTTGTCCGTACGAAATCGCTACCAACGAACGTTCTGCAAGTTCACTACCCTCCTACAAATCACAGCGATAAAATTCTTTTGCCCAACGTTTACAGCCTTCGAATGCAGCCATGACAGAACCAGGCTGACGATAATAATGGTAATAGAAAGGAATCGCGTTCGACGGTTGTTTTTCAAGCGATAGAACCAGCGCAACGTTCGAACGAACCGTACGAAAATACTCGAAGAAGAGACGAATCCGTATTAACGAAGAACGAATAAAAAGGCTACGCGCAATCGAGCACGAACGACATCGAATTTCGCGACCAATAAGAGCGCAATACCACCTAGCCCCGTACCGGAACTGCGAGGCAAAACAGCGGAAGCAGAAGGCTGCGAGTGACTGCCGCGGACGTGGCGTTAAGTAGCGACAATAACAATAGGACGCGGCGCGAGGAGAACGTGTAATGGGAAAGGAGATAACGTGATAAGTGGAAATAAAACGGGGGACGGTCAGTCGCGTCGCTTTACACGGTTATTATCGTCGAAAACGGGGAATCGCGTGCTTCGCTTCCCGCACCCTCCATCGAGCTTCGATCGGATTCCTTTCGAGCAATTATTTTCCAGATGCTTGAACTCGATGACGAAGAAATCGTGTTTTCGAACGATTTTTCCAGGCATACCGTAATTTTCTTTTACAGCTTTCAACGCACGTGGGATGAATACTGTTGCGTCCTGAATTAGGATAGAGGTACATATCGTAACGGCCCTATACCAGCCTCGGTAAAAGGGAAGTATTAGGTTGGAGGCAAAGTTCTGTCGTATTTTCCGTTTCTCTTAATTCATGTGGACCCGAAACACTTTGCTTTGACACAAACCAAAGAGATTTAATGTGATCTCCAACAGTTGTATGACGAATGCCAAACTCTTCTGCAATTTCTCGACTTGTTAAATGTGGATTATTTTCCAATATGGATCGCAATACATCATTATCGATCTTGGACGGTCGTCCAGATTGATCACTTTCTTGGAGGCTCAGATCCTCGGAACCAAATTTGCTAAACCATCTTTGACAAGTACGAACATTTACGATATCTTTTCCAAATACCGCACATAAATTTTTATATGCAACCGATGCGTTGCTTCCTTTTTGGAATTCATACAAAATGCAGTGTCGTAAATGCACTTTATCTACCGACATGTTTTTCACTTTAAATGTCACAAGTAAATGATGAACGGTAAAAAAGGACTCCTTTTATATTATACAGCAGGTAAAAAAAAAACAAAAAAAATTCCCAATGACTCACTAGCCAGATGTTTTTTTTATTTACAAGAAAAATTGCCTGCCTATTTAAAATACGACAGAACTTTTCCTCCAACCCAATAATATCTAAAGTACAAAAAAAGAATTCGCTCATTTTTTTCATAAAGCGAACAGAACTGTTCTCATACGAATATCATAAGCAATTGTGATTGGTTCGGGATTGCCATCACTTTTGCTATAAATATCGATCACAGACACTCAAGAAGAGACACTCGGAGATACACACGGAACAACCACAAATCACAGAACAAACACACAAGGGACACAACTCATCAAGAGAATACAACTATAATAAACATTCAACTCAACTCTATTGTGTTCAATTTGACACCTAACCAACTCCTAATATCAACCTCATCAAGAGAAATATTTTTCGCCATACAGGGCGATTACGAAAAAGTCGGGAAGTATTTTGAGAGCAATATACCGCTCTCGCAGCTAAACCGACGTACAAAACAAATACAGAATCGTTTTATGATCTTAGAAATGATTGTATTTTATTAACCCGTTGACATACAATGACGAATTAAGGTCGTCATTCATTTTATGTGTAGACTTTGATGAGTCTATCTCGTCAGGAGCTGTTTTTAGCGAACGTCGTGCAGTATGGTAATTAGATCACTCAGTTGCTTCACTCCTGCATCGAATCTGTATTTTTTTTTTTTAGAATGTTCATGATACTCCCTCCTGCTCCCTATCAAGAAGAATTTCAAAATAAAATATTCTGTTTCCAAGCTTGCGCATAACTGTTCGGTTGAGCCAAATTAAATAATATTTTTCGGACGCATCGAATTCCATTTTATTTGTATACCAAAGGGTTAAGTACAATATATTTTTCATTTTTCACATATGAAATAAAATAACACAGTGTGCTGAAACTTTGTTTCGCAAGGAGGAATTTTGCGAAATTGCGTCGTTTCATTAAAATTCTACCGCAGACCTGTACAAAAATTAACGGCCTCAATTTTATGAAACATTGTGATTACGTTGCAACGACCTAAAGGATACCCGAACCTAAACGTATAACAGAACCTTGTTAAGGATGCAGCTTCCCACAGCCTGCGGCTATATATTTAGCAGCCCTTACTTTTTACGCCCTTACACAAATAAACGTGACAAACAAATAAAATCCTCAAAAACTTCAGAGTTTAAGAGTCGATCGCAGATCGTTCGGAGAAGATCGAGCTGGTTTTCCGTATCGACGGAAACGCCTGATCGTTTACGCGCAATTTATTCGACAGCCACCGACCGACCGGCTTATGAATATTTATCCAACGCGTCGCAAAACTGCTCGAGCGAATCGTGCTCTCTATTTTTTTTTTTTTTTTACCCCCCTGTCCAGCAACCGTTCCTTTTCCTTCCTCGCGGTTCGTCGGTTCCAGAAGAAGTTTCCCGCTGGAAGAGCTGGAACCTCCGATTTAACGCGGCCGCTGGGACCGTAAAGATCACAGTAAATTTCCAAAAATGTAGATATCATAATTGTTGGATTAGGTTTAATGCAGGGCTCGCTTAAACTAAATTTATTTATTATGTACTAACTAAATCTACATACTGCTCTTAGATTCTATTTTATAGATTACTAGGTTTACTGGACCCGTCAATTTGACGGATTTCGGATTTCATGAGCAAGACTTGCAAAGGCAATTATTATTGTTCTCAGCAATTATTGTCGACTTTTTCAAGGTTTTTCACAAATTTATTCATGGTTACACTTTTAACAAATATTACTGATTAAATGTTATTTTGATATTTTTGGGATATTTGTTCGGGACCACCTAGAACCCCAACTCTGATTATAAAAAAGATTTTCCAAAACCTTCCCGGAGATACACCTAATAATTTCCCAAATTTTCACGGCGATTGGATGTATGGTTTTTGAATCTATCGAGTACAGACGGACAGACAGACACACATTCATTTTTATATATAAATAAATTCTACATTTACACTCTAACACGGCCACGATCGCTCTACGCCACCCGAATCATATTCTTTGTATTTCTTTTATTTTTCCCTTTTTTTTTGGTACACGCCAAAGTCGCATCCTCATACCTAAAGTCCTATTCGCGATGTGTTCCACCTGTCAATAATAAATTTACAAATTTTCCATGAAAAAATTACGAATTGGTCATTTTGACTGGTCTTGGTAGTTAAAGTGTTAACTTCTCATTAACGGAAAACGGAACACGACCCATTATATCCGCAGCGACCCGATATATTTAAGTGTCGCCTGTCGCGTTTAATTGATCGATGCCTCTATAACCGGGGTTACAGGGTGCTTACACTCTTCAGAGTTATCGGCGGGCCCCGATTGCGCCGCGGATTCCCCGGGAATATGCATCGATAGCTTCTCGTTTTAAACAAAGCGCATTATAACCCGTTTACAATGAAATCCTACCCCGGTAACGGCTATCAAATTTACATAACGCCACGCCTCTCGCCTGTTCTGAATTATCCGTTAAGTAACAGCAACAATGAGCAATTATTGTTCTTGCTCGGTGAACAATATCGAAGTAATGTTTATCTTAACGAAGGATACTATAACACGATACGGGAACTTTAAATCCCCCCAAAGTATTTTCTTACCTAATTTAATAGTTGTCTGTTGTAGATGAATCGCTACGTGAATGGAGAAATTAATTATAATCCAACCGTAATTCAACTTGCCAAATCTTTGCTTCGATCTCCTTTAATATTAGGTGTACAAGTTAATTTTAGCCTTTTTTTTGGCGGGTTCAGAGTTCATTTAAATTTATATGCCTAAAAGTTAGTGGATAAAGTAACCTCCCTCACTTTTTATAACCTTTGCCCATCTTTCGAACAAAGGATGCCTGATTTAAAGAAACTAGGCTGTTTCGTTTCGATGAACTCATTTAAAAGTGATTGCAATTCTTCATCCTTAAATCATTTTTTATCCTGGAGACCGAAATTTCTTTCCAGGAACCTTCAATATCAGTATTTGCAGATCGAATGGGATACTGCATTCTCACCAAGAGCATCACAGATCATTTTTGCAGCTTTAGCGACGTTTTTTTTTTTTTAAGTGAAATTCGAATAACACACAATGACGATTGTGTTCTTTGCTGCACGCCATCGTTTAAACTATTGTTAAATCTAGGTTATATTGACCGAATCAAGCAGTCTTCTAATGTTTTGGAAAGCTAAGTGCCTACGCTACAAGACTCCAAAAATACCGTTACGATATTCACATTGTAAATAGCCTTTATCATCATCGAAAAATGAAAGACTAAAATTAACTTGTACACCTAATACTTTGATTACCACATTGGTCATTGTTGACCGAAGCGCTTCAATTACAATTGTAAGAATTGAATAAAAATTGACAGTTAGTACAGTTTTGAACATTACCGCTAATTAGAGGATACTCTGAGTTAAAGTAAAAAGTGCCCCATTGGACCGTGAAAAATTTGTATTAGAAATCGAAAATAAAACATTAACTTCTATGAAATATCGCATCTCTGTCCTGAGCGAAACATTAAATTTTGGCATGACAATCAGAGGGTTAACGACCACCATTTTTCGTCACGCTTCCCCACCCCACGGACAATACAACGTCGCTCAGCTGCAAAAGAAGACATCACCGACTATGCCTGGCAACCTGACATCATCGATGGAATCACGCGTCCACCTCGAAAGAGCCCCGTTCGCTCCCCACGCGGGGGGCACGGTGGCCGCAAACCGGAAGCGATTATCGTCCGTCGATCGCGCGGACGCGAGTGGTTCCGCTTAATTAAGCTCGTGGAACCGTCTCCTGCGCGTGAATCATTTGGCCTGTAAATGCGTCGAGGTGGCGCATTCAGCCATCTGCGGCCACTTAACCGACATCAGGGCCAGCCGACCGGTTCGAATTATTATACCTGTGTCACCACTTCGCAGCTAGGGCCTCGGGAATCGCCCCTTCGCCGGCCATTGTGCCGCCACGGGGCCCCCTGGACAGGTTCGCTTCCGCTGGCTTGCCAATTGCCACGGCACCCCGCCACCCCTCGCCGCGGCTTATGGCTTTTTATTATAAATGTCCCCTTTCCCGATGGCTAATAGCCCGGAACCCGCCACTCGCGTATCGGGGGTCCCGAAAACGCTCACCCTTCCCGGTTTTGTCTAACCCCGTGACCATTTCCGCCCGGCAATGGCCTCCCTTTCGGTTTTTCGCGTGCTCCCCCTATGTGCGTCTAGAACAGTGAAAAGTTATTGTAAAATTTCTCTTCGAAAGATTTCCTCGAAAACGGACTTCTCGGAGGGGTTTAGATGATGGAATAAATTGAAAGCTGGTGGAATGGATACACATGTTTAACGATTAATAGAAAAACAATTCGATATTTTTGTTAATATTTTGAATACTACGTTGGTCATACACATATGACCAGCCATGGTTTCTCCTGTGACACCACGGTGGTTATTGGTCCTCTCACGAGAGAGATTCGACTGGTTACAATTGTAAGAGTTGAATGAAAATTGACGAGTAGTGCATTTTGAACTTTATTGCTAATTAGAGGATGCTTTGAAGTAAAAAATGCCCCATTGAACGATTAACAACTTTTATTAGCACACCGAAAATAAAAGATTACCGCTAATTAGAGGATACTTTGAAGCAAAAAGTGTCCCATTGAACAACGAACAATTGAACAATTAAAAATTTGTATTGGAACATCGAAAATAAAAGATTACCGCTAATTAGAGGATACTTTGAAGCAAAAAGTGTCCCATTGAACAATGAACAATTGAACGATTAAAAATTTGTATTGGAACATCGAAAATAAAAGATTAATTTCTATGAAATATTGCACCTTGCGGTGTACTTCCGTGGCATCCTGAGCGAAACGTGATTGCAACGTGGCAGTCAAAGGGTTAAACCCCGTTAAAACGGACTAAATGCCCGTTAAAACGGATCGACAGCGACAGAAATGGGGGAAGGGGTCCGTTTTAATCGTCGACGATGAATCGGGCGAAACTCGTTCACGTGTACAGGTATACCCACGAGTAACGAAATTGGGAAACCGCGGAGATATCGAGTTCCCGCAGAAATAATATGAACCGGGGCAAGCTGCGGCCCCGGTGTTGTTATTGAATTATAAACCCGCTTTTCCTGCATGCCGCACGGAATCTCTCGTGATACCCTACGCGGATGTTAATAATAGGGCAAGAATAACTATTATTATCTACGTTCGTATACGCGGCTTCCTAGGCAACGTCGCGAAACAACAGCAGCGAGTCGGAAAGTGTAACAAGTAACGGATACGTTGATGGATCCGAAAATGTGGGTGTATTTGAGCTCCGTTTGTACGAACTTAGTCTAAATCAACGCAAATTTAGCGGCGCCTCGTCCAGCGAATCGTTTAAATCCAAACGTTTGCTGGGAATCTGTGTAGGAATGCGATCCAGTGGATTTAGGAAAATGTGAAGTGTGCTTCAGTTAAGTAGGATGTTTGTGTTCGAGTGTTTTTAAGGCGCAAAAGATGAGCACTTCAGAAAACGTCGCGATTGAGGAATTTTGGGTGAACGTCACCCACATGAGAAAGATTTAGAATTAACCCCTTAACGTGCATGGTCGAGTTAACTCGAGCGACAATAAAATTTACAATACAATAAAAATTTTGATAGTCCAAGACAACGTTCTAAATTGTGTTCTTTTACATTAAAAAGAGTTGATTTTTTTTGGCCGGTTTTATAAAAAAAACTGTTCATTAAGGGGTTAAAGAGAAAGGAAACGAGGGTTTGGAAAAATATATGATAGGGGAAAAGCGCGCGACAGAAAGAGTTCGACTGTGAAGGCAGAAAGAGTGTGATTCCGAGCGTAGTAGTTACTAAGTTCTAAAGTCGTTTAAATTATCATTAAACTATTTTAAATATATACATTTATTAATATTCCAAGCACTTCATTTTATTCTATTCACACCCTCAACCCTATCATCTCACTCTACCGAATAAAGTAAAAATAGAAATTTCCTATGTCTGTTCATACGAACGCGAATCGTAGATGGCAGAGAAACGTTAGATGTGTTTCTATTATACGAACCGGCTTGTTCAATCTCATTTGTCGCCGGAGAGGTTCGCATAAACGGAGCTCCGCCGTATTTCGAGTACCCGTTCCGCGGTTGTCATCCGTTATTCGATTAACGCTGTTTGCGAGTGACACGGGAGCAGAAGGGTGTAATTCAGCCCTGTAATCTTACCAGGAATCTCAATGGTTACCTTTGAAGTAAACGTAGAACGCAAGCCCCGGGATGCGTCAATCTACTTACCGTTTCGCTTTGCCCTGGCAAACTAAATAGCCAAGTGGATCCGACTGCGTTGGCGGACTCGCGGTAGTAAACGCTACAGGTCGTAAAGCTTAAAACAAACATCGTGGAATTATCCAAAGCCGCAGCCATCGCCAAGATTGATCAAATGATTCGACGAACAACATCACGCCGAGCAGACCTAATGTCAGCTGATCCACGATAAATGTTATGCAAGTTCGAAGTTCGAATGGAACATTGTAGGGATGCGATTGGGAACAGTGATTGGACCGTGGTTTCTGAGTGACGAGTATCCGAGACGACGCGAAATCGAGGAATTTAGGGTGGACGTGTCCAGTGAAAGCGGAACATCATCGGAAGTCTCGTTGAAATTGCTCTCTTATAAATTTTCAACGTTCCTCCAAGTGTGCATACACGTGACGCAGACTGGATGGATGGGAGGGGGGAGGGACGGAGCTATTAATTACCTGACAGATTTAATTATCTTCTACCCGGCTGTGATTTTATTTTCCACGGACCAACGCGAGTCTGTGAATTCGTAGACGTTAGCTGATAAAACGTTGCCCTCCAGGAAACGCACGAGAAAACGCGTCAGTTGTGGTCAAAAATTATTATCAACATCTTCTTTAACTATTTCTTCCTGGCAGTTACTGCTCCAGCTACTTACATCACTTAACCGTTGCAAAACGGTCAATAAAGCTCATTTCGATCCATATAACTAGTATTTTATATGGGTTGTTCGGAAAGAAATTTCGTTTTTTCCTAACACAGGGCTTAATTGTATTTTTTCATAGTCAACTTCACACTTAAGTCATTGGTCATTATATATTTTGACAGCATATATAGCAAGGCTTGCTTGTGAAAAGTTTCGATTGATTCTACCCAGTAGTTTTTGGTTGATGCCCTATCAAATATGGAAAGTAAAAAGCAACATTTTCGGCATTCTTTACTTTTTTACTATCGAGAAGGTAAAAATGTTGTTCAAGCAAGGAAAAAATGATCCGTTGTGTATGGAGAAGATGTATTGACAGGACCCCAGTGCCAAAACTGATTTACAAAATTTCGATCCAGCAATTTTGATGTTGACGATGTATCACGTTCTGGAAGGCCAGTTGAGGCCGATGAAGACACAATAAAGGCATTTAATTGATGCAAATCGGCGAATAACAACTCGTGAGATCGCTATGAGATTAAATTTATCGAATTCGACCGTTCACGATCATTTGAAACGCCTATGTTTACTCTCAAAGCTCGACATATCGTAAAAAGAAACGAAATTACTTTCCGAACAACCTAATACTTGCAACGAATCTGGCGTTCTGTGAGAATTACGATCGAGCTATCCGCGAGTGTTACAGTTTAACCCTTTGACTGCCACGGTTCAAAAACAAGTTTAAGTTTAACTTAAAGGAATGTGAAGAAACGGAAGATTTGTATTCTTACACGGAAAGCAAATAAAGAAATACAAATAAGTAGACGCGTGATACAATCACTGGTTGGTATAACCAAAATTTGGATAATCGACGTTCTACTGTACGCATACGTTTATTAATAATCGCTATTCTGTTTTGCACGAGATCAATGGACAATTACGTTTGTACGGGCACAAGGATGGGGGTTAGAATTTAGAGGTAGAAATCCGGGGACACTCTGTTTTCCGTTCCTGAATTTTTTAACAGAAACAGGGAACTAATTAACGGGCGCCGGAAACCCGCGGCGAACTCGCCCCGAAGACAATGAATAAATTAAACCCGGAAGATGGAGTTTTCGGTTCGAGAGCTAGCGGGCCGCGTTTTCTGCGGGAAAAGTTCCTGGCCGGAAATCAGCGCGAATCAGTCTCCATTTGAACGAGGCGAGCAGGACGAGTGTGCAGGGGCGTAGAAAGAAATCGTATCACGAGCGGCTGCGGGCCAGCTGAAAATAATTCACGTCCCGCGGGGGCCCTTCGCTAAAATTACCAGCTCGGCCGAAGTATTAAACTTGTTAAGATATTTAGAGCCCTATGGAGATTCGCCGTGAATTACGATGGTAAACGAGCGAGAGGCCGCGCAAAATTTCAAGAAGGCGTACACGTAGGAGGAGGAGCTTTTAATACAGACTCGCTGTTTCCTGACAGAGGCTTAACGTTTCGCGAAAAATTGCTGTCCCTGCCCGAGAACTACCCATTATTCCGTTGTTTCAGCATGTACAATGGAGAGAATTTTAAAAATTACGCGCAGCATCTCGAAAATCAATGAAACTTTTTACGTTTCAATTATTACGTGTACAAGTTAATTTTAGTCTTTCATTTTTCGATGGTGAAAAGGCTATTTAGAATTTGAATATCGTAACGGTATTTTTTTATAATGTAGGCATCTAGCTTTTCAAAACATTAGAAGAATGCTTGATTCGATCAACATAATCTAGGTAAACAATAGCTTAAACGATGCCGTGCAGTAAAGAGCACATTCGTCATTTTGTGTTCTTCGTACTTCAGTTAAAAAAAAGATACTACTACCAGGAAGGTTTCAGGAAGGAAATTTCGACCTCCAGGATAAAAAACGACCTGGGTAACCGCAACGATTCTGAGGATGAGGAATTGCTATCACTTTTAGATCAGTTCATCGAAATGAAAGAATGCCTAATTTCTTCGAATCAGGCATCCGACAGTTGCTCGAAAGATGGGCAAAGGTTATAGAAAGTGAGGAAGATTACTTCATCCACTAACCTTTGGGTATAAAAATTTAAATAAATTCTGAACCTGTTAAAGAAGACTAAAATTAACTTGTACACCTAAGAATTTGTTCCTCTTTTTAATTTTACTTTTACTTTTATTTTTACTGTATTACTTCTTTATAAAGGGTGTTTACTCGTCAAATAAATAAATATATAAATTCGATCGATGAGATCAAAATATTTTAATTCGTCTGCTACACTCGGTGTAACTAACTGCAGGAATTTGAAATCGTACCGGCTGTAGATGTGGAATGTAAATACGATTCATTGCAAAATAAGGGTAACGTATAAACACCGGGAACGGGAATTCAACGAAGGTTCCTCGAGGATTCAGGTTACGAGGCTCGGCTTTAAACAAATGGAATGCAAACGACGATACGAAACTTGACAGAGTGTCTTCAGCTGTTCGAACATGGAACATTCTCAACGCAACTTGTAGGGATTTAACTCCTCGAGTTGTTAAGGGAGCTGCTTTAGAGAGGGAACGAACAAATTGCCATTAAACGTGAACGTATCCAAGACCCAAATTCCCTTTATTTAAATAATACCCAGGTCTTGCCGTTCACCCTATTCGCTTTAACGGCACAGAGTATCAATTTCTGAAGTGAAAATTCTCAAAATAATACTGTGAATGGGAAGCTTTGAATGTACAATTTTAATTTCACTTGCGTCATAATAGAACGTTGATGTTTAACACGTTAAATTTTCTATTAAACGATACATATACTGTTTAAATATTACCTGTATACAACAAATAAGTTGCAATATGTAATTATTCTTAGGTGTTTTATACTACATTAATTTCTTCGCACCATTGCATTAACAATAGTAATAATGAAAAATTGATAAATATTGACATTTTTCCAAATTATATATTTCTACCAATCTGGGTGGGCCAATCACCGATTACACCCGTCGCATTCAACGTGTTAAAAATGTGTGTTGCAAGCATTAACCCTTTACTGCATGAATTAATAAAGCGTTGAAAAAAAAAAAATTCTTTCACGGTGGAAATAGCTTTATTTGATTATCAATAAGACATATTAAAATAAAAATAATGTAAAAGTTTTATATTTTGGTGCATACGAGACCAAATATGGAATCGAAAACAAACTAGTTGTGAAGTATAAAAAACAGTTAAAAAACGGAAAAATTATTATCCGTCGAGAAAGATGAGTATATCGAGTCCATGAAAATATTTTTTCTGTCAAAAAGTACTTACGTTTTACTCTGTTATCGTTTTCTGAAAATGAATCACTCGCACCTCAATTCTGCTTTCTCACCTATTCGCACAAAAGTGAGGTTATTTCGAAATATCATAAAATCATAGACAATTTTTTCGCGTTTTATTATTGCTAAATATATATTTGATGGAATAAAATAGTTCGAATTATTTTATAATGCTTAATTTGGAAATAAAATTGAATCAAAACTGCAATACCATATACGGGGCCCATATGCGGTAAAGGGTTAAAATAGATTAGAGCCCTGGGAAAATTTTATAAACGAATCCACGATGATCGAAGATGTATCGAACAATATTTCCCGTCGATATCGCGGCGAGGAACGAAACGTTGCTGAATCTGCTGCACGCTCGGAGGTGACTCGAGCGGAAAATAAAGAGCATTTGTTCGATGTTCAGCGTGACGAGGGTGAGACGTGGCGGTGTTTATAGAGGAACCGTTGCGATGTTGCAAAAGGAAACACAGGCTGTTAGGCGGGACGATCGCGGAACGGGATGGCTGCCTTTTTTTTACGTTTTTCCGCTTTTATCGAAGAATCTGTGATAACAATCAGTTTACGACGCGGAATGACAGGCTTAGTTGGCATGTTTAAAGTAAACCGTAACTCGCCAGGATTAACAGGTTGCTTGTTTTGGCCTGACCCCGTGTTTAGAGCACGTTACGCTTTGCATATCGGCCGAACGAGCCTCGTCTTAAGCGATAATCGCAAAGTTTCAGCATGAAGCATCGTTGAACACGAGGAACGATCGTAGATCTTTCTGTTTTCTTTTCTTTCGCGTTCAAAGTAACCATTCGATGTAGCATCTACAAGTTTCCCCGAGGCTAGAACGCGGAATTAACGCGTTCCTCGAAATAGGATATTTTATCGAGTAAACAGCTTGGAACTTGAGGACAAAGAATCGAATCTTATGAATATGTATTCGATCGGCAGGTAACTTGCTCTTTGAGGTACACTTTGTTACCGGAATTCCCGTGATTCTTCTGGTTATCGGAATCCGAGGAAAAAGAGAACGCGGAAAGGACGGACTGAATAATTTAATAACACGTGGATAACGACGAAAATAAAAATCCGTCCCCCCAGAAGAAACTGCGTTGCCCAGTAAAACCTCCTTTTTTTTCCCCTCGCTTCTTCGCTCTTTTATTCCTCTCCCGATTATGGGAAGCCGCGCTCGAACAGCGGGAACTGGGGCAATAAGAATCGAACGAGTTAGAAGGAGCAAATTGAAAAATTTAATGGCGCGATCGCGAGCAACGATACCCGGCGCTATCATGGGGTCCGGTTCAGCGAAATATCCCGTACGAGGGGATGAAAAAAACCGATAATCGTAAGGAACCGGGAAAAGCTCGTGGAATCAGAGAGAATTGATGCCTCGATTGTATTAAAGGAAGTCGCGGGGGGAAAGTGGAACGCGTGTTTTATAATAAGATAAACTTTCATAGCGCGCTGTACAACGTTGCGCGAAACACCCTTAACTTTTCATCGCGCTCCCGTAACGTCCAGTGTATACAGCGATAATAGTCGATTTACAATAAATATTCATTAGCGAGGGAACGAAGACACGAACGATGATTTTATGTTACGGAACTATCGTACCTCTGCTGTCTGAATCCGCTAGATTTATCAATTATACGGTTTCGCTGACCACGGTGGATCGATGATAAAAACAGGGAACTTCTGTATCAAGAGAAACGGGTAGAATTAAAGAACAACAGTAAAGAGAAACGCAAGAAAATTTCACCGACTCCATTCGTTTGCCACGTTCAAATCAACAGTGGCGCCAAGTTTCCCCCGGAAAATGGTGCGCGAGCTCGTTTCTATGAGCGTTTACCGTTCCCCGTAGTACCCTTGGCGCCTTGACCCGCGGACCCCGTGGAGCACAGGTCACCCGGAGGCTGCGTAGACAATGGGATAACCGAGTTCCCGTCTAGAGGAGTGGTGGCGAAGAGACATACAAGGAGGTTGGAAACACAGGTACAGAGAAGAGGATGGAATACAAGGGAAGAGAGGGTGAGAGGAATAAGGAGAGAGAGAGGTAGGAGAGGGTGAAAGGGTGAGAGGGAGAGAGGAATAAGGATAGAGAGAGGGAGTGAGGGAGAGAATGAGTGAAAGAGAGGGTGAGAGGGTGAGAGGGTGAGAGGGAGAGTGGAATAAGGAGAGAGAAAGGGGGGGGTGAGGGAGAAATTGAGTGAAAGAGTGGGTGAGATGGTGAGAGGGAGAGAGGAATAAGGACAGAGAGAGGGAATGAGGGAGAGAATGAGTGAATGAGAGGGCGAGAGGGTGAGAGGAAGAGAGGAATAAGGAGAGAGAGAGAGAGGTAGGAGAGGGTGAGTGAGAGAGGGAGACAACGGACAGAGAAAACGAGAGAAAGCAGAGAAACCACACGGGTGAGTCGTGGGTCGCGGGTAAGCGGTAAGTTTCTAACGAGAAGCATTAGCGGAGTGGACGAGACGACATCAAATATGTAGATAGCGCTACGGGGAATTTCTCCGGAGAACAAAGTTGCTACAACGAAGCCCGGACTCGGAAATAGAAGGAGGCGAAACCATGGCTAAGGGTGGCTAAGGGGGTGCACAGGAGACCTCCAGCGGAGAAGGAAACAAGAGCCCAGCGCGGAGCAAGGGTCTTGCCTCATCCTTGGAAGGCAGCTCGCGGCATCAGACTCCCTTGTGGTGCGCTTCCAACCCCTTCGTACGTCGGATAATAATGGGAAAGGCTGCCGGAGCCGGGGCCTCCTGCACCGGAGCACGAATTAAGTCTGCGGAAACGCCGCCGCGTCTGGAATTGATTAACCTTCGCAGCTTCTCACGGGGCCCCGTGCGTGCTGCGAGAGGCGGCGGCTCGCCGTCGATAATCTTGAGGGAGCGATGAATTTCAAGGTCGTAACACGTCGTCGAGACGTCCGGGCTGTTGGGCTGGTTTTCGCGAGACGGTGCAACGAGTTGTTTATTACAGCGATGAGCAACTCGCGACCCTGTAATCACCCTCCTGCGGCTCGCACATCATTTACAAAGCAATTTTTTTTTAAAACTGGGGTTTTCGCATAAAATAAGTACTTGCTACCATGAACTATTAAAGTAGTGTATTAATTTTGTGGTTTTAAACGTATCTTACGTTATTGAATAGTTCATGGATAAGAAACAGAGTAAAATGTTTCATGGATTAAACTGCAATGCTATATTTAATTTCTTCTGAATGAAATAAAATTTTTTTTTTCAATATATTTTTGCATTTATATTATATTTGTTGTGATCCGTATGGAATGTTAATTTTTTAATTTTGCCACACTACAGAACAAAGGTTGTTGTTCATCACTAGTTAATTAATATTTATTAACTCACAATCAATCAACTATCTAGTGGTTCTCAAACCTTGATTTCCAAAGACTTATATCTTGTTCGCATTAATCGCAGGTGAGAAGGATTAATTTATAAAATGCAAGAATAAATAGTTGTTACGCGGAAAATGAACGTGACAGTTTTTTCATTAGACAAACGGTTAGCGAATGATAATGGCGATTTCCGTGGGAGGACTTACAATCAGCCTCGAACATTGTATCGCATTATCTGGTATTACTAACTGGGGAATCGTCTAATCCAAAGTTGCCCGAGCCAGATAGCGGAATTAGTTAATATGTAAAGCAGCCGGTGCTGGAAATTCCAGAAATTCCGTGTCGCTCAGAGTTTCGCTTTTCATTTCAACCGGTCCTCCTCCACCACTCCCTTCCCACCTTCGCGCCGTGATTTTGTTTGCATTTCAACGTGATTCCCGTTTCCCGAAAGCGGCTGCGAGTCGTTAAAAATGAAATCCGGTTACCCGGGCAAACGTTACACCTGAGTATTTAACTGCACGTTAAATCGCGAGTTTGCCGAATGTTTTTCGACCACCCGCCCCGTCTTCCGCTCTTCACTTCGTTTAGCCAGTTTTTCGATTCACGTTTTGTTAACAGCAACGACTTTCTCGGCGTACTTCGAAGCTTCCTCCAATTAACAACGAAACAAGCGGTAAAAATTTCAATGAGCGAACCATCAAAAGCTCAGGCGTATTAACAACAACGATTTCTCTTGGTTAACAAATAGAAAGAGTAATACAAAATTAGAAAAATAAACAATACACCGTCGCAAGAATGGGAGAACACTTAACCCCATTCGATTGATTAAGCGTTAAGAGCCTCCAAACAACGACACGTTCCCTCCATCGACGAAGAAACTCCTCCGGGACACCTCGTCAGCTCCCAAGGAAACGATCCGGCTCGAAAAACTCGAATCGATCTACCGCTGTTCGATAATTGCGAGATCGTTCCGCAATTAGCGCCGGCGAATCCTCTCTCTCGTGAAAAGCGTTCGCCTCGCGAGGGTGTCGAAACGCGCAGAGGGCCAAGGGAGACGGTGTAACGTGGCAAAGGACGAAGGAGAAGAGAGACGGAGCGAAAGGCAGAATAGGGGATAGGCCAAGTGGCTGGTACCACGTGCTGAATCAAACTAAGCGTAACGTTTTGGGGTTGCACGAGGGCTGAAGTGTAACGAGAGCAGAGCTACGCGGCGGAAAAGGGGCGAGGAGAGGCGGGAAGGGAGACACGACGGAATCGGTGAAGTATGGGGGCCGGAAAGGGGATGCTCCTCTCAGCAGCTTCCCCCATAAGACGAGGTAAAGCGCGAGGGGTGAAAACGGCCAGGCACAAGGTGGATACACCGTCGCGGGGGGTTCGCGGGAAGGGATGGGGTGAATGTAAGTATATAGAGAAGACGATAGCAGCGAAGGGGGAAAGTTTCGGTGTATCTCGCCACGTCGTCAAGCTACTCCCCCGGCCGAATAGAGCGGGGAAACGAGAACGAAACCCGACACGTCAGCCGCGCCTCCACTTAACGGAATGGAATTTGTCAACGGCTGCCGGGGACGTCGAATAAAATTCAAATGGGCCGGGCGGGTCAACGGATCGACCATCGACCATCGAGGCTTCTTTCGTTCGAGCACCCTTGTCCGGGAACGACTCTAACGGTGTCGTTCGGCTGATGGTTAATTTCGGTTGATGTCAATGACGCAGATAGTCGTCGCGGGAGAGGGAGAGCCAGTGGTAAAAAAGACGGGAAACGTTTAACGACTGGACGTTTAAGCTTGTTGCACGAGGGACGGCCTTTTTTTCTTTAGCACCGGTACCTAATTAAAGTTACGGACGGCTGGGCCGAGGGTGTTCTCCTGGAGATCCTATCTGGTGCTCGGTATAAAGTTTCGTGATGTTCTTTCACGGTTGACTCGTGTTTCTGCATAATTCTGGAAACCGGAACAGACGACGAGGAGGGGCGGGGACGGGAGGAATATTTAATTCGTGTAACGCAAAGGAGTTATTGGATTTGTCAACTTTGAACGCAAGGGGTTTTAACGGGTAACGCAATGTAATACAAGTTTGCACCGCATTGTAGCTTAGGCGAAAAATGGGGGTTAGTTGTACGTAATTGGATTATGTTAAAATGTTTGAGATTTTCGCGACGGGCTTACCGTCGGCAACGTTAACTGCGAAAGACCGTTCCCTGGACCGGGAGGAAGAAAATGGGAAAGGTTAATATGAAAATTGCTCGAATTTCCATCGCGGTTTCACCTTTGAGCGGGAGATATCATTTTTCAAGTGGGTATTATTTTTTATAATTAAATGCCCGGGCTGCGTGCCGGATTAAACGCTTTCTTCTTTGTGGGATAATCGCTTTGGAAAGGTACGCCAGACCGGCCAGTTATCTAGGAGCTTCTGACCTCCACTCCTACCTCCCCCCTTCCCCGGTTCTTCGGGAACAGAAATTTTAATTAGTAGGTAGACGTCTTTACATCCAAGCAACCGGCTCGACTATTAATTTCCCACTCCTTCCCCCGTGCACGCTTAACCTTTCATTTTCGACAAACAAGCTAACCATCTTTCTATTGACTCTCCTGTCCCCTTTCCCTATCCTCTCCACTCGGTCAAACGGATAATTTATCACTGTGCGTGCACCGTTCAAAAGGTAGCTACTATAGAGATGTAAGAGTAAGGTACCCGAAATTCCAAGGAGGTCCTAAAAAGTGTTAGGTACCTGAAAGTGAACTCGAGTTTGAAAAATTACAGGTACTCGAATTTAAAATTAGATCTTGGTAATTATTATTACGGGTGTCCTGGTACCTGATCAGGATTCGATCCACCCGAAGTTGAAATCGGGTACCTTACTTTAATATCAGATATTGTATCGTTTTCGATACCTGATTTCAGCGTTGGGTATTTAAATTTTCGGTAAATTTCCCTGATTCAGCTTCGAGTACCCGAAACCTTCAAGCTCCGATTTCGATTTCGGGTACTCGACCCGACCCCAGGACGTGGCCGTAATTTTAGATGGCTGCACACCCCTAGTAACCACGTAACCTAAATAAAAGCTCACCAGCCCGATGCGGCATAAAATGTACAGAAGACGGAATTACTCTTATTATACGCTTGGCCCGCGTCGAACGTATTTACCCCAATACATAGCCTCCTTGAAACGAAATCCGCAAGATACTTAAACCCTCCCATTATATTCGACCAACAATCTCCTACCAACTTCCATTTCACCTTTTTCAAACGGGTAACCAAAGAAATACACGAAATAAAGTTCTCTCGGTCGCCCGTTGAAGTTGGCCCATTGAAAATTCCGGGATAATTGCCGAGTTAAAAATTCTCCGGCCGCTATTAACGCGGAAACTAATACACCGGCATTGACAATTAGCCTGGCGGGAAGAAAGGAGGCGGAAACTCGGTCAACGGTGGATTGAACGTCGTCGGTGAAGAATATTTTTCGGATCATTTTCGGCTTGCTTCGTCCTCCTACCCTCGGTCACGACGGCCAACAGAGGCCGCGGTTCCCTTCCCTGCCGGGGGAAGATCGATCCGAATATTCCATAGAATCCTCTATATCCGCAGACGGTAAACTACTGCTTTCCACTCTTTTTGCCGGGGCTGAAAGAAGAAGAAGACCGGGGAAGTTCAGAGGCGGACGGGAGCGGGTCCAGGAAGCCGCATTCAAACCGTGGAATATATATCCCCGGCTCTTTGGCATCGGGAAAACTAACGAGAGGGCATTCCAGGACTTGGCTTAAGGAAGTTTATTTTCTTAATACCGCGGAACGACGGGAGAGAACGGGGGGAGGGATCGTGCATCAGTCTTCCGGTTAGAGTCGCAAGCCGGCATTCAGAAGCTTCATTAGGAGGAGACCGCATTCAGCGGCCATTTGATTTCTCCGTTGGTGAACTCGCGTGACCCCCGGCCATTCTGAAGGTTTAACAGTATCGACGTCGTCCTTTCAGAATTTTTTACCCCCCTCTTCCGCCTCTTCCGCGGTTCGCTCCTTCTTTCTGCTTGTCTCTTTGGTTCGAACGGAAGGACGTAACTTTCCCCGCGATCGCTTTACAGCATCGTATGGAAACGGGGTTGGGAGCTGGGGAAGCGTTATCTGAAATATTTCACAGATCGTTCGAATCGCTTTTTATAGTACGATCTTGGAAAAAGTCCCGAAAGTCAATGCGATGCTAGGGAGAAGAGAGATCGAACGGGTAAGTAGATTCTTCCGCGTTTGGTCAGACCAAGATTTCCATCTGCTTACGCGCTTGCCATTTGAGATGTTCTCTGGCATAAACAAAACATGAAAATATTAGACTAGACAAAAAGACCTTCTCAATGATGAAAGTAGGTTCCAAAGGTTTCCACGTTTGATCAATAAAAATTGCATCCATGGAAACGTAACGGTTAACGTTAATAGTGATCGTTGGAACGCCGAAAGGCAGAAATGGCGACCCTTTATTAGTTCAATTCCACACCTAAAATCCATCAGTGATTACTACTTTAATCAGCTTTAACCATAGATACGTAGAGACCAAAACTTTTCCAGCGAACGAACCGACTCGACGCGGAGGCGCTCGCGAAGCGGCAGTCAAAGCGACGTCCGCTCCATTTAACGCTCACCTTATTGACCTTATGCTTAATATTAACGAGGCGACGCGGTCGGCCGGTTGGACACACACGTAGAGCCACGTGTGCACGGGACATACAGAGAAACGTAACTAGCCGAAGGCCGTTAACCTCCTCATTTGCAGCGCTTTGATCCAACCCTACTTTCCATCGTCCCTTCACTCCCCTCCCTACCCTTTCAACGCCGATCCCACCGATCCGACCGATCGATTCTCGAAATGGCCTGCCCTCGATTTCATCCTAACTAATGTCCCCGACCCGGCGGCAGCAGCGCGAGGCGCGATATAAAACGGATCGGCCAGGACTGGATTGATTTGCATAAATAATTGCGCACATATCATCAAGACACGAGCGAAACTAGCTAATTAGTAGCCAGTTCGACGGGCGCACGGCCGCGTCAAGGTGATTACCAACCAAGTACCGGGCTCCACCGAATTCGAGCTCGAACGGATCGACTGCCCCGACAGCGGAAACGGAATTATGGTCGGGCCGAATTTACCATTAACGGAACTTCGAAGCTTCCCGTAGATGGAACCGTGGCTTCGGCTTTAAATTTCGCGGTTTTATTAACCGCGGAAAATGGACGGTGCTTTGATCGATCTTCGGTCCAGTGACCGATAATAGTTCTGTGGAACAAAAGGTACCCTGTGCCGTGCTGAGAATCAAAGTTTCGACACTCCTATAGTCTCTACCTGTAGATCTGTCGGAGGGCACGCAGATCATTGCTTTTAGAGCAATAAAGTTTCCAAAGCCCCTGGACAGAGTGCTATCTTACTCATTTCACAAGTTTTCCCTCTCAGTTTCGCTACGCTTACTAGTCTATTAAAAGTTATGCTTCTTTCCAATCGATGATGACAATATGAGAGTTCTAACTCTATAATTGTGAGTTTGGATACCCTCTAAAATCGGACCAAAAAGTCGAAGGGGTAGAACTAATTCCGGGTCAACCACGTTCCACGCAACTCGCTCTCGTAACGTCTCGTAACCAGATTGCCCCAATTTAGTTAGCTCCCCGTCGAACGTAACACTTAGCCAACCGAACGGAGAGATCTTCTATTTTTTTCTCAACAAAGTGCTGCCATTAACAGCAATTAATAACGAAAGTAAATAGAATCAATGGCAGCGGTTTGTTCAGTAAAAAAGTGGAAGATCTCTCCATTCGGTTAGATAAGTATTAAAATCGCGACCCGAACGAGCCGCAGAGATACTCCTTCAAAGTATCGCCGGAAGTTCCTCCTCCGACAACGCGGGAATCGCGACTGGTCCGACCTAGAAATGATAACGATCCTTCTCTAACGACCACACGTCGATCCATCGTCCGTCATCAACCCCGTCGCACGGGAAAACGGAAAATAATCGCGAGGGACGGGGCAACAGACGAGAAGTAGAACGCGACAAGGAATAAAAACGAGGAAATGGTTCCATTACGCGAGGCCTGGCTGGCGATGGTTCTGTATCCCGTCGGGGACTGAATGAAAACGCGAACGGAAGGCGCAAATCTCCCCTGCGGAATAGCGAGCTGCCCGATTCGCTTTAACGACCGTTAACCGGACGAATGGAGAACGCGATGTTACACTTGGCGATCGTTAAAACTTAACGAAACCCACCCCCTTTCCGCCCCACGGTTCGCCTGCGTCCGCTGTTCTGCGTGCACCCCGACCAGTAGAATGGGCCAGTGTGCTGGCAGCCAGCAAATCGGGGTCAGCCCGTGAGAGGAAGGTTGTATAATTGCGCCCTTACCCGACGAGACCTAGCTACAGCTGCTGGGTAACTACTATTTTTGCTGCAGCTTCTGAGGCGAGCTGCTTGATGGACGTTGGACTAATAGAGGTTACCACGGAGTAGCAATTAGTAGTGGTACGTAAGGAGGATGGGAGAGAGATGTTGGCAACATTCTTGGTTGCTACCGGGTAGAGGAACGACGGGCTCTCGTATTTCACGTTTCTCATTTTATTTTATTTTATTTTATTTTACCTTCTCTTCCCTTTTTATTTTTGCATGAAAGAGGTGATTTCGCGATACGCGTGCGGTTACCGTTGGTAAATTACAATTCCCTGTTGAAGCGTAACCACCGTTCGAAAGTTTAATCGAGGAATCTTTCTTTGATTTCCTTTTAAGCTAGAACGTAATGCTTTATGTTCTTATATTCTACGTTTTATGCGATACTTATGAAATTTTTATCGTAACATCGTTCTAGATTCCTTCTTGTCTTGAACTCATACGGTGCTTCCAAGCTTTCGACCGATACTGTAGAAACTACATGGGTCAACGTATACTCGTAGCACGGTCTTTATATTTTAAACGTCGTTCCGTTTAACTTAAACATTTAAAGACACCATTATTGGAAACCGCTTTACGAGCAAGTGTAGCTTTGAAGCGAGGTCGCCTCCTAACATTAAATTGGTCCACCTCGTTTCGGTTTGGTAGCTCCTTGAAAAAAACGAACGACCGAACGACGTTTCTCGTACTCGTGTATAATTGCCAGTTAAAATGCGAGCACGAGTAGAGTTCGACTTTAACGGAGAGCCGTGGTATTATACGACTGAACACGGAAGGGAACGTAGTCGACCACCGACAAACGCCTATTTTCATTACTTACCCTCGACGAAGCTCAAAGTTATCCCACGCCCCGCCGCCCCCGCTGCATCGAGCCCCTTTCAACCCACTCGTAAGTTCGCGTTATGCTTAACTGCGGGCCAAGCAAGAAGTATGCCCTTTCATAAAGTCGTTGCAGCACAGCGATTTGCTTGTATCCAGGGAAGTGAAGCATGGCGAAAGAAAAGGGTAACGAGCCGGCTTTTCCACGGCTCCATTTTCATTTTCAGTTTTCGCGTGAAGTTTTCGCGTGGTTGCGCGTTTTACGCGCACTTCCTGCCCTCCAATTACGAGTATGCACTTTTTAGAAGTCGAAGGGCTGTGTTCTTTACCATTGATTCGAGTTAGGTTCGGGTTAGTTTCGATTGTATTCTTCCAGAATTCCCGGTGCTTTCCCAACACGCAGAGGTAGGCCACCGTGGAGGTTTTAATGGGTAAAAATCCCACATAACTTCGTCACCCTCCCCAGGGTGGTAGGGTATCTTTAAAAGATTTCCTCCACATTAGAAAAAAGATTCTGGTTACGTCAGTGATAAGACAGCGGATTTTTATTGCAAATTCAGAACTTCAGAAGGAGGATTAAAGGAATGAGATTGAAATGTAAAAGTTTGTTTCTAAATCTCTGATTCACAACCCCCCAAGGGAATCTCCTTAACTGTTTAAAGTTAAAATTATGACTTTGAATGCGTTTTGTTTAACTTATTAAAAGAGTTCTTGTATACGAGGAAGGCTATTTACTTGACTGTTATAAGAGAGGAGTGAAATTCAGCTGCGTGTGAAAAGATAGAACAAATTGGACACAGGGTGGATAAGTTGGAAAATATCGTGACGAAGAATCGCGTGTTTAGTTCCAGTTCGGATCGAGGGACATTTTCCCTCGCGGGGATGTCTGTTGCTCTAACCCCCTGGAATTAAGCCTTTGGGGCTGAGACTTCGGAGGGTTGATGTATGGAGAACCGGAACGTTTTTATTGCCCGGGTTGTAAGCGGAGAATTGCGGCGTGTGTATCATGGAGGGTGACAATGGGAAGTTCGGAGAGCATGTCTTTCTAGATTAAATCGCTTTAACGTCTCTTCTCGTGTTTACGGAGAATACAGTTTCATCCTACCGAATTCATTCGATGGGATTATTATAAAATGCGAACCACACTCTACGCGTTTAATGTATACCTTTAAAATCAAATGCTTAAAGCATACGACAAGGGTGAATTTATATGGAAAAGCTACAAAGATATTTGTGCGTCTTCGAAGGATATTGGTCAGAGGCGGATTTGACTATTCTTACTACAGATTTATTTTATTACCTACTGTACATATAATGAATTTCGAATTCTGAGATCAACGCCAACTATTGTGCGGTGACTGGAAGCTACCACTTGTTAATAGGAACATAAAAATAATCTAATACAAATTTTACTTTATAGGATTCATTATTAATAATGCTGTGATGCAGTCAGAAGCGGATTTGTGTTTCCACTGTTTTAGACTATTGCATTTTTGTCGCCCCGCGATAAAATAAAACTTTAGAGATAGGGGGCTGGTAAACTCATAAAAGACTAGACTCGATAATAATTTTTATCCAAATACATTAATTTTTGTAAACATTTCTTTTCACTTTCTCTCAATGATATTGGCACATATCTTTGAAGCTTAATGAGAATTTGCAAATAAAATTTACTATTCATCTAATTCACTCACCCTCAAAAGAATACAAATCCTGTTTAATGCTAAAACTTTTTAAATCGTCGTTCCAATAAGTAATATATTTCGAAAATATTTCCAAAAATCGCGTTTTAATTGATACAAAGCAAAGCTGGCGGAGTGTAACTTAACACCATCTAAAGAAACTAAACGTGTCTAGGAAAAGTAGGCGAATTCTCGTCTCGCCATCGTTCGACGAGGACATTTGTGTACCGTTTTAGGGTCCGTTGCCGCGGCAAACACCTAGAACCCCCTATAAATCCCGTAATCCCGCGCGTCACGTTAGGAATACGAATTCCTCGTGGTGGCGTCGCGACGCTGCTCGCACCGCCCGCAGGATGATTGCACTTCTTTTATATTAGCGAGGGCCGACGGAATCCCAGCAGCTTCCGCGTAACGTAACGCAGACAAATTACACAAGGCGAACCAACCCTTAACGCCGTGACTCCCAATGTGGCACGTGTACAAACCGCTCTATAATTGACGATACGTGTGCCGCCGTTCTCTATGGGGCTGATTCCTCGACGGAGGAATAAAACGAACAGCGTTTAGCTTATTTATGACGCCATTTTTGGGATTGCCCGCTTAAACGCGCGGCCTATGATCTCCGACCTGTCCTTTTTTAACAAATCATGCGATATTCGTATGAGAACAGTTCTGTTCGCTTTATGAAAAAAATGAGAGAAATTTTGTTTCGTACTTTAAATATTATTGGGTTGGAGGGAAAGTTCTGTCGTATTTTAAATAGGCAGGTAATTTTTCTTGTAAATAAAAAAAACATCTGGCTAGTGAGTCATTGGGAATATTTTTTGTTTTTTTACCTGCTGTATAATATAAAAGGAGTCCTTTTTTACCGTTCATCATTTACTTGTGATATTTAAAATGAAAAACATGTCAGTAGATAAAGTGCATTTACGACACTGCATTTCGTATGAATTCCAAAAAGGAAGCAACGCATCGGTTGCATGTAAAAATTTATGTGCGGTATTTGGAAAAGATATTGTAAATGTTCGTACTTGTCAAAAATGGTTTAGCAAATTTCGTTCCGGGGATCTGAGCCTCCAAGAAAGTGATCGATCTGGACGACCATCCAAGATCGATAATGATGTTTTGCGATCCATGTTGGAAAATAATCCACATTTAACAAGTCGAGAAATTGCAGAAGAGTTTGGCATTCATCATACAATTGTTGGAGATCACATTAAATCTCTTGGGTTTGTGTTCAAGCAAAGTGTTTGGGTTCCACATGAATTAACGGAAACGGAAAATACGACAGAACTTTCCCTCCAACCCAATATAACTCGTGTTTAGGATATTTCACAAGTTTTGACTCGTTATATGCATTGCGTGCTCTTTTGCACATTTCATTCAGTTATCAGATTGTTACAACGGCAGATTAATTTAACGTACATTGTTAATCGAAAGAAGCACACTCTGGTGCTTTAATTCACCTCGTATCCAATTTCAACGATGAAATTCGCAGTGCGGTAACTGAATACTGCATTGGAAGCTAAAAAGCAAAATAAAGTAATACAAGAATAATTCCGTAATCAGACTTTACTCCCCGCTTGGTAACCCTAAAGAATTGAACCCCACGACCATGCTTGCGAGCCAGACAAAGAACAGGCCAGCCAAATATCCAAACTGCACCTCTGGCCACTCCTGTTCGCATTCCGCGACACTAAAGCGAACCGGACGGAGCACCAGCGAACGAGAAGCATAAATAATAGAACACACCCTGCTCTGTTCGAGTTTATTTCCCCCTCGCAGGTCAGGCTTTGGCTCCCTTTCGCTATCCACCAATTACGGAGAGGCCTGTTTACGTGTGCGTGAACGTGTGTATGTGTGTGTATGTGTGTACGCGCTCACACGTGAACGCATCACGGGAGTTTCGACGCTTTCCCTCGCGACGCCTCTTCCTTCCCGCGACATGTAATACACTTTTATGTCGCGTGCAATAGGGGCTGCGACCCCCTCCGTCGTTGGCCCCCCATATTCCCCACGCGATTCCGCCGATTTGATACGCTCCAGCCTTCAGAACCGTCGGAGTCGTTGCCTCCTTGTGGCAGATTTCCCCAGCCAGAAATCTCTTCTAGCGGGAAAGGAAGTTTCTCTTTCCACCCCTTGACGTGACGGACTGGCGATTTCGTCGTGAAAGATGAGTAAATCTCTGGGTCCTGATTTCCCTTTGTTCCATGGTGAACGTGCTTGCGTCGTCAGGCATAACCCTACACTTTTGCAAATACACTTCTCCTATGCACGTTTCTATAGTAGTTGGTCTGAAGATAAAGTTATAGCAAAAAGGCTTGCTGGTAAGAATTTGAAACAAAATTCATTTTTTAGCGAATACTTATCAATTTATTTTTACTGTGTTGTGCCACAATTTCTGTATTACTTCTTATAGTTATCCTCTCTCTTTTGTATACCAAAGGATTTTAATCTGTTAATAAAGTATTATTATTGTTATTATTATTACTACTACAATTTCCTACTTGCAAACCTATAATTACAGTAACAAGGTGTCTTAAAGGTCCGTTAGCAAGTCCTCGACGAAATATTCTTTCCTTTTTTCCACTCTCCTTCTATCAATTAACACTAGAACTACCGACGATTATAGTGTAATTATTTGCATGGAAGAGATCAAATTGAAAATTACATTAAAAGATATTGAATACATAGAGAACAAATCTTTATTTACACTTCCTGCAGAAAATCATTGTAAAATTTGGAATCTTTACCACAGTGAATCTATAAGGCTGCCGTGAATAATCACCAATTGGTCATTTTGACTGCTCTGGTAGTTCTAGTGTTAATGACCGTATCGTAAGCAACTCATAACCCTTCCAGTATTTTTAGTAAAATATGACGAAGTCTGTCATGTGCAGGGTTTCGCAAAAACTTCCCAATTCCTAGATATCCCTCCCTTTCAACCCTCTGAATCAACGGAGATCACCCTTCAGGTGCGACTCGCGTGATCTGCGTGGATCCAAATAAACAATATCGGGGCCGGTCGCCAGCGTGATGTCTACTTAACGAAAGTCCGGAATTTAACGCGGTGGAAGGGTAATCCTTGGGATGCCGTCGCGATGACCTATTTACCGTGCTCGTAAAGTGCAACGGGGCGGGACGTGAGCCACATGAAAGCCGTGAACAGCCGGAAACTTTGCCAGTCTCGCAGTCTTTCGACACGTTAAGAGGCTACGAGCGCGCAGCGCGACGCTTCGTTCGTAATTAGTTAAGCCGCCTCTTAGGGCCGACGAGACGATACTTGAAATATTCTCCGGGAAATAATTATTTTCGCGAGTGCTCGTCGAATTAGACCGGAACGTTTATCGTTTGGCCGCGACGTGAAGGGGCGGGGGACGGAATCGCGGTGAAACGAAAACGCCCGGACGTGTACACCGGGCGAAAATTTAATTAAATCCACCGTAAGGTTTCGGCGTTTCGGTATTCGAATCCGATCGCGTTAATCCGATCCGGCAAGCAAATCGGTTCCCTAAGTAATTTCGTCGATATCGGGTGAACGGTCGTTTAATGGCCTCAATGAATTTCCAACTATCTTTTTTCATCCGGCCGTCCTCCCCCCCCCCCCCCCCCCCCACCTCGCCGTTCTGTTTTCTTCCCTCGCGTTATCGACGGACCGTGAAGTTTTCGCGGAAAAACCGGATCGCCGATAGGATTCTATCTCGTCCGGCGAAAAACCTCTTTCTGAGCTCTTTTTTCTATTAGTTAACCCGTTCCACTCGTTCGAAAAGCTTCTGTTGGAACTTCAGTACAGAAATATTACGATGCAAAAATTAAGGGTTTCTTTTAACCCTTTCGCTCCGAACGCCGGATATATCCTGCATACATGATGTGATTTTGTATCACTGTTATACATTATTCTTTCACTATTTTTAATTGTAGATGAGACCCTTCTTGTACCCATTAAATAAGTTTATATCTTTTATGCAGAAATTACAAGTATATTCTTTTAAAGAGAGATCCGTTTTCTTCTAAAATACACTGTCCGCGCGTAATGTGTACACTTTCAGCGGAGAGTTCCGTTCAGGAGTGGCACTACAACGGACCGAATCGCTGTAACGAAAGGGTTAAGAACCTAAGCCACATCTAGCAATCTAGAAGGTAACAAAACGTTAACGATACAGAACAAAACAGCTAAAAGACAGGGATAGGGTTCGTAAGAATTTCTGGCAAAGAACGCTCCATCGGCGACGATCGTGCATGAACGAACGTCCAGCCGGTTCACACGAGTCGGTAACTTATACACGATGGCTGTTCGAGCGAACCGCTGCCGTTTTCCCCGAAATTACGCCAATAACCTGTCCGATATAATGTCCGACTTCAGCGTATTAATTAGCCAGAGCAACAACGCCCGGGAACCGTAACTCGGCCACGAAGGTACATAGATCCGCGATCGAATTAGCAACACCGATACCGCCGGCCCGTCGTTGAATAATGCACGAGCTGACGTTTCGTCCAATAACAAACGCCCCGTTATACCATCGTTATTCTTGCCGGCTGGCTGGCCGACCATTTAACCGGAAGTGCATACCTTTTGCGAGCCCCGATCTCTCATGGGAGAGACGCATCGTCCCTTTCCCTCGACCGCGTCTTGTGCATGTCTGATTCTAATCGATGGATCTCGCCAACCGACCCCTGTGTTCTGGATTAGGGAATAAAATTTATGGTTTCGCGGGGTGGAGATCGGTAACCTTCTGTGACGCGTTAGCGGTACCCGCGAACTTATCATATTCGAGCGAATCCCCTTTTTTAATCGTTAAGCGGTACTCTGTGGGGTTGGAGAATAGGGTGAATCGTGAGAGCGGAAGTTTGACGAAGATTCAACTGAATATTGAAGCTTCAGCAAAAAGACACGAAGAATTTTACACTAATATCCGCGATGTACTATTGCGAGCCGGTGAGATGTCCCCCAGGGGTCACAGAGGCGAAAGGGGTTATTTGCTTCATCGGTTCCCTACAGTGGCTATTACTAGATTACAAATTTTGTACGCAGATTTAAATTTTTATAAGCACTTCTAAAAAAATAGAACTCATATAGAGGCAGTGGCGTAGCTAGGGAAGAACAGGGGGCACCCTTCACATGAGATACAATTTTATTCTTCAACGATTCGTATATTTATGTTAACTTAGTAATCTTTCTAACTTGATTAATAATTAATTAATAGGACAGCAAGGAGAATAAGCTTGGAGAATGTTGAGATTAAGATTCTACCAGTATTTTAATTTATTTCCCTGTACGCCGTTTTGACCTTTTGTGGTGTTTTTATGTGTACAAAAAGGGGCGGTAAAACGTTCTAGCTACTCCAGTGAATGGAGGATCTATTTTACCCTCTAAATAGCGTGACGTATACTACACTCGAGATATTTCGTATATTTTTGCATATCATGTGCAAATCGTGCCTTTTTGCATGAATATTCGCTTGAATATTAAACGCGTACAAATCCTCTAGTCATTCCAGTATTCCATCCCCCCTCCCCCTATGCAATACGTCGATATCACAAAGTACAAATGAATAAACATCGAAATAGAACTACGTGATCCAGTACCCGCGTCCAGCTAATCATCCCCTGTGAAAGAAACAACCCCTCTGTATAGCAATCGGAACCGTGACCGCACCCTGTGTTTCGCGCAGCGATATTAATAGCGACTCGTGTCCCGGTTCGTTTGGTAAATTATAGATACGGGCCGGTAACAGGGGAATATCGTCGAAATTTTCGCTGCAACCGGGACCGATAATAAGATAGATCGACATTATGTAACCCCGTAATGAACCGGCGTGTTGTTAATTACAGCGGTGAACGCGGAGCGCGGTATTCGCGGTACGATTTCATTTTGCTCATTGATGCCGTCCACCACGTCGGATGAAAAGTTACGTTTGTCGTCCGTCCATGACCGTTTTCGGCTCGCGTTGATACGGATCCGATGTACATTGATTTTCGCGCGGCGCATCGCGCTCCGGTCGGTTACCTTTATCAGAGTAGAGACACGTGAAACGCCTATTGTAAGTTGCTGAGAAGGAATGCTGGTCTTATCGGTTAACCAGGTGTTTCCCAACGTGGGGCTCACGCCCCACAGGGGGGGCAATTCGGAAATGGACTCTATATATGTTTTGAAATTTTACTTACTGTGTTTTGTTAACAATTTCATAGAGATTTCTTCCTAGAAATGTTTCTTAAATGAATAAATCAATTTTTTAATGTTAAAAATTATGTATGTTATATGAGGGGGGGGGGTATAAAAACTTTAGAAAGGTTAAGATGGGGCATGGCACAAAAAAGGTTGGGAAACACTGGGTTAACCCTTTGACTGGCAGAAGCAAAAATAAACAAAACAAAGGAAAAAGAAGAAAAACGAAGAAGCATACTAGCAAAACAACAAGAGTCAAGGTGATTGTCAAGGAAGGGACAATATGTCACTTTAGAAATTAAGATATATTATTGCGGTCGATAACAGTTCGTTTGCGATCGAAGTTCGTAGGCCGATCTATCGATCGAAGAAGCCAGGCTACATGTCCGCGCTAATTACAACAGAACAGGCTACTAAGTTATTTAGCTTATACGTGCCGGACCATCTGCCTGCGGGTCCGCTGGGATCAACTCGAATAAAGATGGATTCTGATGATGAGTAAGTGCACTCCGGTGCATTTCACGAAACGGAACAGTCAACCGATCTCTCGTCGGCTAACAATCGTTTGCTCGATCGAAATATTACATATAATATAAAACTTTAATATTCCGATTAATTTCTTAAATACTCGCTGAAAACTGAACGAAGTGCAGGACGGATGTAACAACCAAGGATCAAGAACTTTCTACACTTTAAAGTTCACAAATACTTTTACACCTCTAGCTTCTTCGACTTCTTTTCGTTCCCAAAATTCGAAGAAAAATAAGTCGAGCTACACGATACGGAAAAACTTAGCCCAGTGATCCACCATACGATTACTTCACGAACTCCCGCTTAAACGTACAAAGTGAAGACAAACTAGCCGAAACGGTCGGAGACAGAATTTGCCGGTCGTCGGTTCCGATGGAGCTGGAGGAAACGCGTTGGCGTGTGGGCAATGGAAACTGCAAATCCCGTTCTTTCACGGCGGTCAGACCTGGCAGCGACGTCGCCCGATGACGCCCGCCAAATACCTGAAACGCCAAGAGCCCTCGGTGGAAACCTACGGACCTCGAAATTAGCTACTTTCGGCCATCTTCCAGCCGAGACGAATGGCGGCCCGTAGCGGGCCAGACAACCGGACTAATACCGTCTCGCTGGAGCTGGTCCTAATGGAAACCTAGGACAGCTAGAATCCCGGCTTCGTCTAATTTATTTGTCGATGGTCTGGTGACTGCACGCTCGGACGGCCGGCTGGCTGTTCGTCTCCGGGAACCGGGGAAACTGCTCCCAGGTAAACGTTGCCACGGACCAACTTGGGTTCCTAGCCACTGTCGGCCAAGTTTCAAACCAACAACCAAGTTTTTGCTTCCCTCTCGCGCGCGTACACGTGTACGACCGAGAGGCGGCAGACTTCTCGCCGAGCAAGCAAGCAAGAGAGCCAAGCACTCTGGATTGTTGCGTGGAAAACGTGAAATCGACGCGTTCACCGGGAAGGTATCGATTACCTTGTGATGTAACTCAGGATTCGAAATGCTAACCGCTTAATCGCTTGTATCAAAGTCCTGTCACTTTACATTTTAACCGACGATCGATTTGTCATTATCTGATCTTCCTCGACGAAGCTACGCTTCTTTAACCCTTTGACTGCTAAATACTCCCCGTCGAAGTGGTCCGTGTGGGCTACACTCTATTAGCAGTTGTTTTGCTCTAAATGGGAGAGAGGAAAAATTAACAAACGCATATACGCGTCCATAATCCGTGCGAGTAACTTTCTCCAAAGACGCATTAGCTCGCGTAAGGTAAAGTATACGCGACAATTTTATAGATCCTTTATTAAACGCGTTGCCGCGTTAAAACGCCACTTAAAAATTGTTGCATAATTTTTGTCCTGTCCCTGCTAATGCGTCTAATGGCGGCGCTGTTTGAAGTGGTTTCGGTTTTAATCAGTGCCTCCTTTTCCATCAACTAGGAGTTGCGCTTGATAGATCCGTTGAACACGTCAACGGAATCTGGTCTATCCGAATACGTCGGGGAACAAGGTGATTCAGATAACCGAAAAGTTTTCATAACATAGTCTCTTCGGTTATTTACATTTCCCAAAAACTGTTTTAATCACAATTCACCGTTAACCCTTTGACTGCTATGGACGCGTACATGCGTCTGACGAAAGTTATTCGTGTGAACTATGAACGTGTATATGCATCTCTGGCAAAAGTGACTCGCGTGGATTACGGACGCGTATAGTGGCTCCAAAAAGTATTCGTACACTGTACTACAAGGAAATTCATCTACTGCTTTAATTCTAATTTCAATGAAAATTTATGCGTGTACAGAGCATGGTGTGTCCTGTGTGGAACAATTTTTTTGGCAGCAAAATATCTTTTAAGGGGGCTGATAATGAATCTCAAAGTTTCAGTGATTTTTCACTTTCTGAGTACAAATTTTTCTATATTCTTTTCTTATGACAAGGCGATAGAGTACTAAAAATTAAACATTTTCTATTTGAAAGGTTTTGCTTCATCGAGTACCATTACAAAGTTATCCTTAAAAAGTGAGAGAAAACTGAGAAACTTCAACGCTGGTTTCACCCCTTTAAAATGGCATTTAGATGAGAAGAAGAGATTAATTCATACGTATTATATTACGATCTACATACCCACAAAGTTTTATCAAACACTTCTATCAGACTCAAAATTTCAGAGTTAATCGAATATATTTATGACATAGTGTACGAGTACTTTTTGAAGCCACTGTACATGCGTTTGTCAATTTTTCCTCACTCCCATTTAGAGCAATACAATCGCCAATAAAGAGCTGTCCACGCGAAGTACTTCGACCAAAAGTATTTAGTGCTCAAAGGATTAAACCCTTAGCGTGTACTCGTGTAGAAAGTAACGTTGCACCGATATAAATTTCATTACTCCAAAAAGTAGAAATCCGTCAATTAATTCCTCCTGTGTCAGCTCGAGGCTCTCCTCGATAGACCTATCGAGGTCGCACTGAACGTGTTAACGAGGCCAGGACCAGATAGAGGAAGCCACTGTTCCTCCTCCTACGACGGCCGTTGAACGACGTCACGGACAATCATTCGCTGGCAACGTGACTGATAAGTGGCCAAGCTGATAAACACGAACGTTAAGCGTGCGCAAGCGAATACGATAAATCAGAAATGTTTTCGAGAGGCGGCACTCCGCCTGGCCCTGTTTGCCCGCGATTTCGCTCGCAGATGACCCACGGGCAATGCCTGTTGACGTAATAGCGATGAGACGACAGAGAGTATTCGTTGCGCCCTCGGTTCGCCTTATCTCGTAATGGTAGAACACCGTATAATGAAGTAGATAAACTTCGAATCGTAGTAAACAACAGGAATCCCGTTCGTGTAGGAAGCATAATGATAGGAGACACCGGTTAGGCCTAAATGGCCTATTGAAAAACTGGCGGAAGTCGTTATTCCATATTGAACGGCAATTTTCGACGTTCAACTGCTGTGAAACATATTTTCTTGCAATTTAAAGTAATAGAGATTTTAGCAACGTTAATATGAATTCTAGGGTTTGATAAACGGGATTGAGTGAATGCAAAACTTTGTCGAGACGTTTCAGATTAATAACAAGGAAGAGGGAAGGTACAGTAGCGGACAAAAGTTTAAGGCCAAATGTTCAAAGAAAATAAATTAATTAATTGATAAAAAATAACTATTGGGAATGGGGTTTTATATTGCAAAATGAAATGAACTTTTATTCGTGAAATAATACTTTGATAATTTATTAATACTTTTATATAGCACAAAGAAAGGTAATTTTGACCGCACCTAGCGAGTTTTGTCACAAGACTGGCAGAACGCAGTGGTCGAAATTCTTACAACCCCGTCCAGGTCCTTCAACCCCTTTTGTTCTGTTTCTCGATGTTTTCGAACTTTCTAAAATGCCAGATGTGGCTTAGCTTCTTGGAAGAAGCCCTTGAGAAAGTACCTTAAGAGAAAGCTGGTTTATGGTTAATTTTTGCTTCGTTGTACTTCTGTATTCAATTTCCAACAATAACGGTATAAATAAAATTTGTATTCTATACTAATCAACAAATAGTGTTCTACCATAATGGCGATAAAAATTAATAGATAAATAATATTTGCGAACCAGAAAATTATGTTTTACATTTCACAATTTTTGTCCGCTACTCTATAGAACGAAAGATACGACGGAAGTGTTTGTAATCCTTTTTATTATTCAAAGACAAGCCATTCGCACCCTCTTGATACTTCGTGGTTCCCTAAAATATCGCCCTTTTTTACGACAGCATTTTTACCTCGAAAAACCTTCGCAACACGAAGGTAACCCAATTACACTTCTCTCTCGGTTTAAAATCTGTCCTCGTATCGTTAGCTCGTTTCTTACCCCGTTCGTTCCGTTGTAATGGAAGCGGTCGCATGCGTTTGGCAGGTGACGGTGCAATTGTTCTTGGTGAAAAAGGTTGCTGTTCTTTCTCTCCCGGTATTTTTTTTTTCTTTTTTGCTTTTTGTTTATCCCCGGGGGAAAAACGGTCTCGCCCGGTGTTTTCATTAAATCGTCACCCGTTTCCGGCGCGACAAAAATTGAACTCTTCGACCAGCTGTTCCGCGCCGTGTAACAACGCGAAACGATACGCGGGGCCGCGGCGTTAATCGCGCGAAACCCGGCAAAAAAGTGTGCCACGCCGCGCGAGAAACAAAATCGCTTTCATTTCACGCGCTAATAAAATCCGTATCATATTTTCGTGTTAACGAATCGGCCCAGCCGCCGTCTGCGGGAAATTGCTATCAACCGTTTCAATCGATAGTCCGGAAAGAGGGCGTGCTTTCACGAAAACTGACCGTCGTTTACTTTTAACCCTTTAACCCTTTAACCCTTTACACGTCAGTTTTTATCACGGTAACTCTTACGTCGTCTAGTCACAATCGACATTTTTCAGGTGCCATTTTTAATACACTGGCGGACAAGAGTTTAAGACCAAAGAGTTATTGAGAAATTAAACAAATATAAGTTACAATAAAGTTTGAGAACTATGTTTAATATAATTAATACGAAAAATAAGTACCACTCGAGGAATTGTTGATTAAAGTAAATTTCAAATAAAGCACCCAAAGTACTAGGGAGTTATAGACAACAAAATTGAAAACTAATTCAGAGTGCAAAGGGTTAAAATTATGGACCGTTAAACCGTAGACGTTTTAGACGTTACATAAATTTCGTCGGTCAACTCGAAAGCGATAGCCTAGATGCAGATCTTGATTCGATCCAAACGAGCGATCCAAGCCGAAGGAACACGACACTCACCGCGTGCATTATATTAATTAAATCCACCCCTTTCGGTGTACGAGAGCTCCTCTTCCACCCTGGGCGCACGTACAGTAGCGGACAAAAGTTTCAGACGAAAGGACGATGTAAAACAGTTTTATGGTCTGCAAATATTGTCTGTACATTCATTTTTATTGGAGATCATGGGAAAAAGGAAGCAACGATAACTTTCTTTTTAAGATCTACCTAAACTTCATTTCTAAAGGAAGGTATTAGGTGTACAAATTAATTTTAGTCTTTCTTTTGGCAGGTTTAGAGTTTATTTAAATTTTTATTCCTAAAGGTTAGTGGATGAAGCAATCTCTCTAACTTTCTGTAACCTCTGGCCCATTTTTCGAACAACGGATGCCTGATTTTAAGAAACTAGACTGTCTTATTTCGATGAACTCATCTAAAAGTGATTGCAAATCCTCACCCTTGAATCGTTGCGGTTGTCCAGGTCGTTTTTTATCCTAGAGATCGAAATTTCCTTCTCGGAACCTTCGGTATCAGAATTTGCAGGTGGAACGAGATACAGCATTCTCACCAAGAGTATTACAGATTATTTCTGCAGCTTCAGCGGTGTTTCTTTTTTAACTGAAGTGCGAAGAGTACACAATTACGAATGTGCTCTTTGCTGCACACCATTGCTAAAACTGTTGTTTACCCAGGTTATGTTGACCGAATCAAGTAGTTTTCTAATGTTTTGGAAAGCTAGATGTCTACACTATAAGATTCCAAAAATACCGTTACGATATTCAAATTTTACACAGTCTTTATCATCATCGAAACATAAAAGACTAAAATTAGCTTGTACACCTATTATATCCTTTTGTACTCGATCTCCACGCAACGAGAGCAAGACTTATTGTTGAAGTGTAAGAAACAGTTCGTTAGGGTCCTCTAATTCTTATACACAGTGTGGTATATTTCTTCTAAGAGATTAATTTTTGTTATTCATTAGGACGTTTTTTATTTCCAACAATTTTTATTGTTATTATGATAGAACACTATTCATTGATTAGCACAGAATGCAAATTAATTGTTTATCATCCTATTCCCTATAAATTATTGGGTTGTTCGGAAAGTAATTTCGTTTTTCCTAACACAGGGCTTAATTGTATTTTTTCATAATCAACTTCATGGTCATTACATATTTTGACAGCATATACAGCAGGGCTTGCTTGTGAAAAATTTCGATTGATTCTACCCAGTTGTTTTTGATTGGTGCCCTATCAAATATGGAAAGTAAAAAGCAACATTTTCGGCATTTTTTACTTTTTTTACTACCAAAAAGGTAAAAATGCTGTTCAAGCAAGGAAAAAATGATCCGTTGTGTACGGAGAAGATGTATTGACAGAACCCCAGTGCCAAAACTGGTTTACAAAATTTCGATCCGACAATTTTTGATGTTGAAGATGCACCACGTTCTGGAAGGCCAGTTGAGGCTGATGAAGACACAATAGAGGCATTAATTGATGCAAATCGGTGAATAACAACTCGTACGATCGTTAAGAGATTAAATTTTTTCGAATTCGACCGTTCATGATCATTTGAAACGCCTAGGTTTAATCTCAAAGCTCGACATATTTTAAAAAAGAACGAAATTACTTTCCGAACAACTTAATAGTTTAATTTCGTTGACCCTTTGGTCTTCAACTTTTGTTCGCTACTGTATTTGTAACGCGCTGCTCTGTGTATGTGAACCAGAGACGCGCGAGGCAGAACCGGGAAACTTTTATTGTTCCGTTCGAACCGGAATGCAGGCATTGAAATTCCATTACGGAATATTAATAAAACGGCACAATGCACTTTCCGGTTTTGTTCCCGTGGCCGACGTTACTCGCGGTAATGAGCGTCGCCGGTGATAACGTCCACGAGTTGCGCCACGAGTGTATTGTTTTTACACTCGATTGGGCCCCCTGTTGGAAAAACGAATCCGCGGAAATCCCTGCTGGAGCATTATCGTGTCGCTCGAAAGAATGGGAGACAATTATTCGTCTGATCAGCATTCTTTCTTTTTTGTCGCGCGTTCTTTTTCAGTTTCCCGGAACACAGCCGCACGCGACTTAATTGAACGTGTTCTGCGTCATCGAATGCAGAACGTAACAGAATATCCGCGTAGGTACGTGTACAGGTAGTTCGTCGATCAATGCGTGTTCAAGTAGTACGACATTCGATTTGGCGCGAAATGGTACCGGAGCACGTTTAACAGGATCGAAAATTCGATTAATGCGAAGAGAATACACGACAGCGATACCGAACAGTACAGTATTGTACATTACTGAAATATTTTAAAAAGCAGTAAAAATATTGTTGCCGCCTTAACTTAATAAATATACAGTAGCGAAGAAAAGTTTCAGACGACAGGATAACGTAAAACATAATTTTATGGTTCGCAAATATTGTTTATCTATTTCTTCTTATTGCCATTATGGTAGAACAGTATTTATTGATTAGCATGTAATACAAATTTTATTTATACTGTTATCTCTTATTAATTAATTTGTTTATTTTTCTCGACCCTTTGATTTTAAACTTTTGTTCGCTACTGTGCAAAAATGTATGCTTCTTAATTTTTATTGTACCTTGACGTTAAGTTGAAACCAATTACCGCATTTCAAATATTCGAGCAGTGCAAATTGCAAAGAAGGCCATCAGTTTCTGAGATTTATCAATTCGCGCTAATCGGGACCTACCTATATATATATATATTCATGGCGTTATCGAGATTTTAATCATGTCAAGGCCCAACGATGGTGACCGCCGCCGTTAACAACGTGAACTTGAGAATGACGCGTAAAAGGAGAGGACGTCCGGCGCGAGCGCGCGCTTCGTTTCATGAATAAGAAAAGAAAAGAAAAAAAGGGAACGAGGACGAATGAGGAGGAGCCCCCGAAGATTTGTGGGCCGGACAACAATATTTATTACGGCCCGTCCAGTCATCTGTAAACATAAAATAACCAGCCAGCATCGCGTGCAGCATACCACCGGCCCTATTGCGCCCGGTCGCGCTCGGCTCGCTTCAATTTCCTTTGAGCGGCCCTGCTGCTGGTGGCCCGAGGATTTGTCGGGATGAAATATCTAAATCCCAGTGTATATTAAAATATCCACGGGACGAAGATGGAAGCGCGGCGCGTTACGCGGCATTAGTCCTTTGATATCGCGCGCCGGATGCCGCGTCACATCTAACTCTTTTATGCCCCCGTCCCTCTCCCTCTCTCCCCGCCCCCGTTGCAAAAGCCAACTTTGCCTTCCATTTTCTCCAAATGAGAGCAGATAATGGCGGTGTACTTTCATTTAGCCGGCTAGAGAGAGGAACACGCGCAAATATCGTGAAATGTTCAGAAGCGTATTATGCATAAACCCGCGCATTCCCTTTCTTCGATTCACCGCCTTTTTCTTCCTTTTTTCTAGCTTCAGAGCATGAAATATAATTATCGTAGGGTACAGCTGTTGTCTTAATCCTAGATTCATAAACGTTCGTCTCACAGACCGCGCGAAATACGTAGACACTTGTAAGTTTTAAAGTAAAAGAGATAGAAAGATGAACTTCGATCATCTTGAGGATAACTATTGCGTTTATTTTTATTTCGAAAAATTAATGATTAATAAACAAGTTTTCAGATTTAAAGCGTGTTTTATTGCTGCTTGTATTTTCTAAAACAAAAGTCATCGATATAATATGTTCGTCTGAGAAACGAATGTTTATGAATAGTGTATCCCCCATGAATGTTTATGAATTTAGGGTTAATGGATGGCAGTTGAACACCTGTTCGGAGATATGTTGAACATCGATCGGTTTCAAGCGTAATCGCTTTAGAAACGATACGTCTCGACGTTTAGACAGGAATTCGTTAAGGTAATTGCTTGCAAGGTGTACGAAGAGAATTAATATTTAACGACAACGGTTTCGTAACTGCTTATTATGTATTTATCAGAATTATGTATACTCATCGTTACGTTACTGTCTACAATGGATGCACCTTATTACGCACGAATATTCCTAACCTCGAGCTTAAAGATTACGATTGGCTTCCAAACGCGTGTCGATTAACTTCGCGGTGGCTCACGTCACGATGGAAAATCGAAACTTCTGCGGCGTCAAACGTTAATATTACGTAATATGTACAGGCAGTTTTGGTCGACGAGACGTGATTGGCGGGGACCCCGCTTGGTCTGTTCGAGTTTCAAATATTTACACGATCGCTTCGGTTAATACTCTGCGGCAAACAAACAATAATACTCGCCCGGAAGTTTGTCCAAGTTTTGCGAAGAACTATTGCGAAACAGCGTGACAAAACATTTCCATCGTCGCGAGCATCGTTCTTAATACAATCGCTCCTCCGTAATCCCCTGAAACAGCACCGTGGCCTATCGTATGCCGTGTGTTTGCCTGCAATTTCCACGAAACAATTGTACTCTACTATTATACGCTTTGTACACGGCCACTTCGTATCCACCAGCGGAATACTCTGTCGGGATAACAATAATAATAATAATAATAATAGTAGCAACAGTAATAGTAATAACGTTACGTAAACATATATAAATGTACATGGGATTGAATTATAGCTATTGCTGTTAATTCGCTCCTCTAGACGATCATGGCACGGTGCTCTGTACTCCTCCGGGCAACACGACGAATAACGCCCGGCAGGATGTCCTGAAATGCTAAAAACCGGGAAACGGGAACAGGGTGGCTCTGCCGACTGACTGATCACCGGCTAAATACGCGTTCACGAACATGATGCAGCAATACTGTGTAAATACCTGAGTATAAATTATGTTTTTCCTTCGAACAAGGAAGAAGAAGAAGAAGAAGAAGAACAAGCATCATGCGGTAACAGCGTGCATTTAGGCATGTATAGGCACGAGCGTGTATGCGAGCGTGTACGCTCGTGCCCATGATTCATTATTGCACGCAGACAAACGGATAACACGGACACGTCAACGATAGCCTTTAACTGGCAGCAACGAGGTATAATTAGCCGCGTTAAAAATTCATTAAACGGACGACGTTGCAAGCGAAGAAGAGTGGAACGATCCCGAGCGCGCCTTATCTGTCGGCTCGAGCAGAAACGGCCAAACGAGCCGAGGAATTATCAGAGCGGAGCCGTCATGCTTTACCCCCGAGGGGGTAGGTGATTCTCTGTTTTGTCCGTACGATCCAATGATTCGTCGACTCGTCTAGCAACCGGTCGATGGTACGTCGAATTGACCACGACCGAAGAGGCGTGTCGATTTCGAGCGAGTTCGAGTTCCTGTTTGCGCGCGTCTCGAGTTTCTACATGGTATTTCCTTGTATGATTTCCTGTATAGTCTTCGCAAGAATTGCAGGGTGATGGGTGTACATGTGTGTTTGTGTGTGTGTGTGTGTAGAGAACTTTTGAAAGCCATTGCTGCTGCACGCACGTTTCTCGGTTCTGCTTTAATTCAAAATTTTAATTTTTCCTCCTTTTCCGACACGTCTGTGTCTCGTCGGTTTTCACTTCTCTCTCGTCTACCTTTCTCGCGTTTAACTCTATCGCGCCGAATTTATAACGCGTCGCGGTCCGCCATTAAGACGGTGAGTCCTGCAGCTCCTGCTTCACCTGCGCCTTGCCGATGTTCTCCGCCTCCCACACCGTGTCCGGAAGTTTCGTACCCAATGTCTCTGGGAAGATCAGAGACAGCAGCCCCGCGGACAGACCCATGCATCCGAAGAGGATCAATGGCAGCTCTGGCATCAGTTGCGCCTGCGACACAAGCAAACGAGTGATGAAAATCGAGAAAATAAGAATTGTTTCTGTTGGAACTCTACAGTTCTATAAATCTATAACATTGCAAATGTAACAGTAGATTGCAAAGCTTTTAACGAAGGAACGATAATGAAAATTTCCATTCTTATGAGATATACTCAACGTTGCTATAACACGATGCAAAAGTTGCGATAATCCTCCTATAATACGATTCCCATACAGCACAATTTAATAAACTTGGATAACCATCATAAATCATGAACGTTTCCATTACACTGTATCGTTATTAGCTTAACATGGTCTCGATACAACGCGGAACGAATTAATAGTGTTACAGGAGGATCGACGATCAAGATATCTTTCTAGATACCATTTTAAAGTAACACGAAAGCAACAAGCGGTCCTTTTCGACGCTTTCCACGGTGTACACACCGTTGCGGCGGTCGACTTACCAAAAGAGGAGTTTGCGGTGACAATATTGACCCCATGCGACCGGTCATGCTGCAGATTCCTAGAAGGGAGTGTCTCAGGTTCGTGGGGAACAGCTCCGCTGTGTAAATGTAAATCGTGGAAAAGGACATCGTGATGCACCACTTGCCTCCCATGTACAAGATCAGTGGGAGGAAGGTCAAGGAACCTGAAACAGATTCATGACTGAAATATACCAATATTTAGTGCTTATAAGTGAAATCTCAATTATTCGAACTAACACAGAAATTAATTTACTCCAAGAAAAAATTCCTTGGATCGTTGGTCTATCAAAGAAACATACCAAAACGAAAATAACCAATTTTAATGTATGGTAGTTTTAAAAAATATTCTGCAAGCATAAGTTATCCGAAAACTTGAGAGAAATTCCAATTACCAGTCGGTACGAATTGTATAGCCAGACAGAATGCTCCGCTTAGCAGGAAGGACGACGAAAGGGTTGCTTTGCGGCCAATGTGATCGGTCAAGAACCAGGTGAGAAAATAGGCCGGGATTTCAACGACCGCGACTAGTATGAAATTAACGTATTTATCACCGGCAAATGCCACCGAATTCAGCGACAATCCATAATACACGAATGTATTCGTCAACCAGCAGAACGAGCAGGCCAGCAAGCGGGTAAGCATCACCGAGCTGTTCAAAACTTGCATGAACGGCGTCCTCTTTTCGGACTGTACCAATTGCTCCGTCTGAAATATAAGATATCGCATGGTATACATCATCGAGGTTGAAATAATCTCGAGTTAACCCTTGATTGTCGCATCTAATTCTAGACCTAGTTCAATTTCCAACTTTCGTTTGAAAAATAACAGTGGCGTTAAATTAGCAAAAGTTCCCCGAACGTAGTTTGAATATTGGAAATTAACAGATAGAATGAAGTACCTTTTTCTGCGGTCTACTTTTCGTTTTTATCCAGAGTAACAATCGAGGATTAACAAGGAATTTGAAAGAAAAGGACTGAGGTTACACGTACCTTCTCGCTTTTCACCATGTTCAGTTCTTTGAACGCCCCTATGGCCTCCTCCGAGACCTGTAGCCCGTTAATCCGCGCCATTTTCCGATAAATACTCTCCACCTTCTCGTGTTTCCCATTAGCCAATAGCCACCTTGAGAAAATGGCATCATTGTGTGTGTGTGCTTTTCGTTTTGTTCTTGTTTTTATACTTGTCGTTCGAATGGGGACACGATTGTGTATATGTGTGTGTGTGCGTCTGTGTGTGTATGTATAGGACACGCTTTATCGATAACCTATGGCGTACATAGAAAAAAGGAAACGATAAGAAAGCGGGGCAATTCGAGCGGGGACGAAGCTAGTCTAATCGTTAGACTAAAAGCAGCTCTTCGCGATCCTCGTATCGGGACCGGCGTTAATTAATTAGAGGATCCCGAGTCCAATCAAGGCCGCGGTGACGTCAAAGGTCCACCAGTTAATTGGCCGGATGTCGTGGAAAGCAACGTGGCGACGCCGGTCGTTAAAGGAGGGGCCTCTCCTCGTTTCGAGATCGTTAACGAGGCCCTCGGACAATGCGAATTAAACAGTCAGTCGAGGAAATTACCTGACCGATTCCGGGATCAGGAAGGGCAGCATGATGGCGAGCAACGCAGGCCCGTACACCATCCGAAGGATCAACCGCCACGATCTCAGCCACATCGCGATCAATCCTAGTAGCATCTCGCCCACCGCGAACATGCAGCAGATGATGGTGCTGGCGAGAACTCTGCCTTCCACTCCTGCCATTTCCATCCCTGAAAATAATCGCCGTTACACCATTCTGTGTTCAATGATTCTGAAATCATTTAGATCAGATCTGCACGAGCTAAGCTGCGGAACTTAGGGAGCTGCTTCCGCTCCATCACCATTATCGATACTTTTCTTTTTCTGAGTTAGATACTATACACTTTACTGTCTGTTGTTTATCAGTAACGTTAATGACAGCGTATAATGGCGAGGAAAGGATCATTTCTGTTTCTTATGATTGATGAGAATGATGGGAGATTAAACAGCGTACGAAATCAAAATTAAGTTAAAACAGTGCTGCTGAAATTAGTCCACGTAGTTTAACGTGTTTCGTATAAATAAAATTCTGAAGAAATTATAACCGTAGGGAACAGTAGGATCGGCAATGGTTACCCTAGGCTACGTTTTTCGATATCGAGAGGTACCCCCGCATCGATTGGTCGGCGGCATATGAAACATGGCCGTTATTTATATCAGCATTATTCACGTCGAACATCTTCCCTTACTTTGCCCCGTTATTAACTCACCTAAAATAAATCCAGCGCTGTAGATACCGGCCGCGACAGTCGCGTCGATAAATTCAAACGCGAGAAACATCCAATAATTCACGGAGAAGGAGTGTATCAGGCCGCTGATTCCGCTCAGGGACGTGGTGAGCGTCAGTATAGTACGTCTTCCGTATCTGAAAGTAACGAAACGAGACGTCACTAATATAGAGATTCGTTTCCTTGTTGTCCCGTCCCCTCGAAGCTTCGTCAAACAACGCTTTCGATACAGCGTCGTAAGATTCTTGACACAATTGCTAGAAAACGAACAGGAGCCCCGAGAAACGAACGTCCTCCCAACTTCGAATCATTATCATAGATCTCCGGAAGTTTGCTCGAAGTACGACTTCATTTAAATACACCCTCCCCCTTGGACGATCTCGAGCGTTCCCCGACTTCGAATTGGAATCTACGAGCTGCCAGCTCGAAAGCCGTCGAATGCTGCAGTTCCGGTTCTCCTGATGGCACCTCGAGGATGCGTCGTAAAACGCTCTAAAAACTGAAATCCACGAGTTCGAACTGTGAGATTAGTTCTTGTCGAGAACTCTACGGATTCGAACGTTGATTCTCTGTTTAATATCTCGATTCCTTCATTTTGATTTACGTACACCTGAACTCTACTATCCCACTCTAAATAAACAAAAGTAGAAAAATCCTACACTAATACATATACGAAGAGTCGCTTTTTATTTTATATCGTTCCCACCAGAAATCAATAATTTTGCGTAATTTCGCCCAAGCTAGTAACACGATGCAGCTCACTTTGCCCGCCCTTAAAGGGTGAACCATCTCTGGTATTTTTATTACGTTCCCCCAGACGCTTTTATAGGTGCACATCGAGCAACCTGTTGATTTGGTAACCGAAAAGCTTTCGAAACTCTTTCCTCGCTACTTTCCCACCCTCCTCTTCCTTTATCGAACGTCGTTAGACGTCCGGTTCGAAGCAGGAACCCGATCGAGGCTAATTAAGCGGCCGATGACCGTTTCTCACCTGTCCGACACGTATCCGGCGAAGATCAGGCCGACGAATTGGCCGACATTATTTATCGTGCCCACAAGGGTGAGTTTCCATCGGTTGGTGTCGCAGGTAAGGTCCCACTGTGCCAAGAAAAACGAAGGAGAACCGTGAATCACCTTCAGAAGATCGCTTTAGCTTCGATCTGTCTCTAGATCCCGTCGAGTTTACCTCGCTCTGCACCGTGTTCTCGTTCGGTTCGTAGATCCAGGAGTCGCATTTCTCGGTGGCGTTGCCGAAAGTCTGGTTCGTGCATTCCCCCGTGTGATTTCGAACGACGTAACGGATGCACTTGGACGTCTCTACCATATTGGGAACGGCGTTTTCCATCCACGGTACGTCGAAGTTCGTGTTCGACGGATCCTCGCATTCTGGCACCGCACACCTGTTTTTGAACAATTTGCTTTGATGAAATTGGAAATTCTTTGGGACACTCGGAACATCAGAATCGTGCGATTCGGTGGGTTTGCTGAAACTTTAACTCTGGAATACTGCTACCTTCGAGTAAATTCGGATGTCTACTTCATTGATTTTAGTCTCTCAAATCTTTCCTCGAGTAAATTGTGTGGCAACCGTTTCTTAGAAACGCGTCTATTCAACCGTGATTCTTTCAATTGTCAACGGGTTAAGCTAGTTTATCTGAATGTGTTGCTTAACCGAGTAGTAGTGTCCAGAGCAATCTCTGACACGCGTCGAGTACTCGTCAGCCGCGAAAGGGTTAACCGGGTGGCTAGTAAACTAATTAATTATCCGCTGAGTCGATTGCATAATTTAATGTTCGATCAATCCCTATAGTCATAGAGCATTAGAAGCTCCTCGTTGATCGCACTTGACCGTCGCGCTTTATTCAAACCCGACCGCGCAGAATTTACTCGTCCGAGCAAGAACTACCGTATATGTATATGTTAGTGGCAATGTATGAAATACGAGAATTATTACATACTTTCCCTGGGCATTGTATATAACACCTAGGCATTCTATAGAATGTCGGATTTCAAACTTTACCGGTAACATGTATATACTTGTACATGCATATAAACGGCTATCAAGTTTTACTCGAGACGAACATCGTCCGAACAAAAGAGACGATAAGCGTTCACGGATGTACCTACATGATAAATTACGCGAAAACAAGAGGAAAGAATACGCTCGAATCCGCCGATTACATCAGTGGTTACCGTACCTGTATTTAACTTCGCCGGCTGTGAACACGTAGGCAAGCGTGAATCCTGCTGACAAGAACAGAGGCAGGCTTATTATCGCGAACATGATCATTTGATAGTATCCGAAGCGATCCGCTTCCTGCTTCCTGCCCGAGCCTCTCTTTTCCCCTGCGAAAACATGGTTTTCCGACCGTCAACACGAGCCACCGTCCAATTCGCCTGCTCTAAAATTCTTTTTGATCCGTGCGCTGACACCAGAGAAAGAGGAAAAACAGGGACCGAGTCAGCGGTCGATCGTGAAACCTTGTAGCGACTTACGAAAAGGATTTGCGTTCGCGCATCGAAACTTTTATAGCGTTAGACAGAGTACACTTTCGCGTGACTATACGCGTTTGGTGTTCTTACAAGGATCAAACGTTGAATTCGATTAATAAGTACGAGTATCGAAAGGTATCGGTATGCGGGTACGCTCTTTTGCTCTGGGTCAATAAGTCGCGGACGTTCTTAGAGTGCATCGTTACAATTTAAGCAACGAACAGCGCACGATGATGAACGATTAACTCGAGTTACGATTAATCAAGGGGAACAGATGCGTTAAGCAAATCGTGCCAGCGGCTCGCGAATGTACACAGTAATTAACCCGATCGTTGCCCAGCGAGCTACCGATGATCCTTAACGATTATCAAGACCAGAGCAAAGCTCTCAACTAGGGCAAGCGAAGAAATTCCTTGCAAGCATAACCTTACTTGCCGATTCAAGTAAATTTACGACGATACTTCCTGAACGGGCGGCGAACCGCGTTTAACGACACGAAATTGTAAATGAAAAGTAGGGCAATCCCTTTAAAATAGTTACCTCCGTCATCCTTGGTCTTCGGTGTCGACGACGAGTCGTCCTTCTGCGAGCAGAACAGCCTCATGTTCTCCTCCTCGTCGCCTCTCAGGCTGCGAACACACAGAGATTCGAGAATTATGCCGGTCCACGTGCGACGTTTCCTCGTTGACCCGGTCGTCGAAGATCAAATCGCCGTTCGATCGGCGACGGCTCGCGGAAAATGCGCGGGAACGACGCAATTGCCGGCGAGCATTACATAAAATGCGACGGGATCGGCCGCGGCGAGCTTTTACCGGGCGATCGGTAAAGGGAGGAACGAGAAGAAAAAAAAATCGACTGGAACCGTGGGGGGAACCAGTCGCGAACGGGACTTTCACGCCTTCGCTTGTCATCCGGTCGACGACCAAGCGTTCGCCGGAGAAACGGAACGAGGCGATCGAGCGGATTAATCGGTCGGATTAATCGGGGAGCGTTGCTGCGATCGCGAACCATCGCTTTGGAGAAATGGTTCGTGCAAAAACTAACTGTTTTGCCTGGTATTCGGTCAGATCTCGATCGAGGAACCGCAGTATCGTCAGGACACCCCAGAGTCCAGCGATAATGGCGAACGACCGTTTGAGCGCCACGGGCCTTTCTTATTTCCCGATCGAAAATTGCCAAACGGCGCGATAGCGCTTGTCATATTCCGTGTCCAAAAATGTCACAGAGCGCGATTTTTAGCTTACAACAATTCCAACATTCTCCTGAGAATCAAATTACTCCAGTTTTATCTTTTTTTTTTACCTAAGGCTGAAGGATAAGCGTAAAGTCACGCATCGAAGGAAAAAGAGCCTTTTGTGATTATGGACTTCGCAGCCTACAACACCGGCGATTTGAGGGCAGGACAGAAAAAGCGCGATCGCGTCGCTTGGCACTCGAACGGATAAAGAACGAGCGACCGGGCTGGCCGCCTGCTCGCGCGAACGGAGTGCGCGATCGCGATCCAAGTGCTCGCTACGAGTCCCGATTTTCTACTGGCGTGAATCCAAGCGAGTGGACACCGCGTGGACAGAGAGAGAGAGGCTGGAAAAACCAGTGCAAACACGCAGCCAGTTCGCCTCGTGTCCCCCGCTGCAGTCGTGCACGCATGAAAATTAACGCGTCATCGAACCGTGCCGCGGAACTCTGGCTAGCCGATTTCTCTGGCCGGAAACGCGCGCGACGCGTTGTTAGACCCGTTTTCACTCGAGCAGCTCCGCTAGGCCAATCGACGTCGTCTCTTTTTTTTTCTGTTTCTGCGCGCGCGTTGCGAATCGTTCGAACGATCATTGCGAGTAATTCTGAATTCTGAGAGAGAAGACGCTCGATAAAATCGATGAACACCGACCTTCTCTCGCGGAATGCCATTGACTTTCTAATACAAAAGAGCACGTCTGAAAGTGATGCGCGTGTCCCGATGAATCGGCATTTATACGCGACAAACGCAGCCGGTCTCCTTGACGATTCCCCCGTGTACACTGGAGCTGCATATCGGTACATGGCCGATTTTACGTTTCAAGGAGAAGATGAGTCGTCCCCTGCCCTTCAATCCCGTCGGATAAATATGGATGTGGAGGCACCGGCCATGCCGCAGAAAATGAGCACGTTCCGCGGGTGTCGTCGTAAATCATCAGGTTTATTATAATTTACCGCCGGCGTATAACTCTCGTGTAATTCCCTTGCTTCTCTGTTGTTGTCGCTGTTGTTGTTGTTCTTCGTCTTCTACTTTTCTTTCTTTTCTTCCAAGCACGCGTTCCAGAATAAGCAAACGGATAAATCGTGATCATTGCAACGAAGTACAATGGTCGCAAAAAGTATTCGTACGCGCTCGTGTTTCGTTCAACGCTCATATTTTTTATCTAACTCGATATTTCGTTCTTGCAATTGCCAATCGTATGCAATCGCGTAAAAGTTATACCATCGAGTGTTACAAACTTAAACGCATTCAACGCGGAGCTTAAAGTACTGTCGCATAAGTTTTGTCCTAAGCATTCACCGTTTGAAGTGTTCATAGTTTTAATCGACCCTTCTGACTGATAGGCACCTTTTCTGCAACTCGAGATTTTATCTTCTCGACAGATCTATCGATGCCGCATCGAACGCGTCGATCCTCATTAATTCGTACAATGATAGAATGATAAAAATAGTAGCAAATGCTTTTCGCAGCCACTGTGTATACATTAACAGGCAGAAAAAACTCGAGGAACGGTCGAGCAGAACCGGATCTTATGGATCTGCTAATTGCCCGCGGATCTTTTTGCTGAATTTAATTCAACGCGGTATTCTCCCCGACGACATTCCCCATTTTTTCCGATTTTGCGTCGAACAAAAACACCGAACACGACGGTTCGCGACGACACGAGAGACCGGTCGCTCGGCATTGTTATGCGTGGAGAGCGCGTGTCGTCAGGGAATGGCAGGAATGCGGGAAAAACGGGACGACATCGTTGAATGTTAGACCGCAGAGATTGGATCACGGCTGCACAGGTTTCGTCCTTCGCGCGCAATTTCGCGCCGGTTGCACGCTGCTCATTGAGACACTCGACCGGATTAACATACATTAACGATTTAAACGATCTGACCGGCTCCAGGGAATCCTAATTCCTCAATAAAAGACGCCAGTGTGCTGCGCTCGGAATATCGCGTTACCGCGAGAGCAAACAGTATCGCTCGGACGTTCTCTAATTTTTTCCTCCCTTCCCTCCACGCCCCCGACCAGTTCGAACGAATAGGCTGATTAGCAGGTTATTCTGAAACTAGTTATGTTGCGCGCACTTGATGAAAAAAAAAAAGACGTTTAAGACACCGAGTTTTTCGCACCGTCCAAATATTTATGTATTTGTAGATCCTGAAGAAAAACGATGTTTCTTGGCGGTACAAAAAGGGTACCGAACGGCACAGACGTTTTTTTCGAAGTTAAAGACAGTCGTGAAGGAAACAAAGCTTTTCAGAACAACTTAAAATATGGAGACGACGTGTCGAGTTGTAGCCGAAACGGTCGTTCACTTTTTTTCTTGCACCTTTGACATTAAAATGGCCGCATAAAGATTAATCGATCGCGATAAATTTTGTTCCTCGAATACAAGCTAACACAACTTTGTATCTCGAACAAAGTTAAAGCCAAGCAAACGCTTTTGGAATCAGCCGATGGAAAAAACCGAACGAACTTCTTGCCCGGTTTCTATGTAAATATTTTGTGTGCCTATCGAAAAGAAATTTCTTACTTTAGCTAAATGAAAAACTTTCTCCTGGCCGTTATCGCAGGTCATCGACGATATATGCTATACGGAGCAGAGAACGCCTCCGAGTGAATTGGATTAAAGTCTAACTCGGCTCGTCAATTACAATATCACGATTCGATCGGCCGAGACGAGGCGGAACCGGGCAAACGCCGCAAGAGGGACAAACGTAATCGAGTGTGTCGCCCACCTTGAAACGCAGTTCTGTTATGCGATCAATTGCAACTATCAAGCTAAACGCTCCCATCTGATCGCCATTCTTCTCAATTTGACGTGCAATTGGGCACGAGCTGGCCTATGACGGAACACGGCACAATTTCGTGATACCGTTTACGACGTAAAGAATAATAATTAAGCTCTACTCTCCGGGGCTGTTATGAATCGAGATCTATCGAACCGAATGATAATCTTCGCGCGAATTATAATCACAATAGCGTGTTCCCCGACGAATGCAACGGTGACGTTTCTGTTCGCTCCAGCTGTTCACCTGAACAATTGGCCGATGACTACGAAGGTGGTCAAAATTATGTCTCTCCATAACTTACATTCTCGCCTTTTGTAATTTGACTTACGATTCGATCGATAAAATAATTCGTTTCACGCCTTTGATTTAGAGACCGCCTTCGTAATCGCCAACACGATTCCGCGAACCTAAAGTTCTTATCCTGAAAATACGATGGGTTACCAAGAATATCGACATAAATGTGAGAAATATCGCGACCGGGAAAAGTATCCGTACACCATAAACTTCTTTTACTAGTCAAAACCTTGATGCATCCCGCATACATTTCCCTCGATAGGTTTGAATAGGTTTTAACCGAGCGTCGCTCTCGGAAACGCATAATTCAGTGGAATCTATCGAAAGGATCGGCGCGACGTACGGATAACTTTTCCAAGTCGCTTCAAGCTCCTGCGTTACGCTTGCAACTTGATGGAAACTCGTTGCACTCACGATAAATCAGCGTATGCACGCCGTGCGTTTCGTCAGCCGGAGTGGGCGCAATCACGTGTGAAACAGGTGTCGTTCAGCCGGTCTCGGTGTCCTCTCACGGGTGAATCGGTGTTACACCATCTTCCGCCTGGTCCACCGGTGGTTGGCGCGTGGCTTGTTAATTTCGCGACGCCGGAGTGCACCGTTAAGCAATAAAGAAACTCGCGAAACGACGCGGTGCGTCACGTTGCCGCATTACAGAACGATTGCGGCCACCGGTTGTTGCTGCAGCAACTGTCTTTGAAGGTAAACGTATGCCACCAGCCGCAGCTCCCCGGCCTCTGGTCCGTCCCCGTTGACCAACGCCGATGGGCCAGTGGGGGAAGTGTACAACGGTCGGAGGGGGAAAGGATCGGTCCTTCTTAAGTACCGGCCTTTCCGATCGTCAGGCCACACGCTCGACCACCGCACCGGTCGGGGCCCGTTCGCCACGCTCTGTTCACGTGAAACTTGTCCCCGCCATAAAATATACACATGCATACTGTATTGGCTGTTGTCCGAGGCTTTACCCGCGCGGAAAATCTTTGATTTCAATTTTAACTATTTTTAAGAGATGTCCAAGACATTCGATTGTGCGCTACTTCAATTAGGAGAAAATAAAAAATAACGAAACTCCCGTACAAACTTACATCCACTGTATGACCCAGTTGGGGATGAGTTTTGAAAAAATCTGCGCGTAAAACACGCAAAATCACCAATTTTGCAAACCCTTAACTTTAATTTTAACCAGAAAGTTAAGCGCTGATTTATTTTTATAGTGCTTGCTTCAAAATCGACGGATTTTCAAACAACCTTTCATCCCTTATTTTAACCCCTTGTGGTGGAAAATCGGTGGATTTTCAAACAACCATTCAACCCCTACGTCATAAAAGGAACCCATTGTCCAAATTTCATGTTTCTAGCTTCGGTAGTTTAGGCTGTACGATGATGAATTAGTCAGTCCGTTAGGACATGTCTTTTTATATGTATGTATAGGTGTATAACGACCAGTCCCGAGCATGGCCATTTTTCTAACGGGAACATTTTCTTTCCCGCGACCGTCCGATAATTTATGGCACGGAGGGCCCGTTTATTCGAACGTACCCAAGCGATAAAGATGTTTCGAGTAACGATAAAATACCGTCTCGACAGGATGGAAGAAGCAGGTTCCGGATAACGAGGCGCGGGCTTTTGTGTCGTGGGACCAAGGATCGGCGATCAGTTAGATTGCAGCCGATGGAAACAACGATCGACGAAGCGGATGGGACGCTGCTTCGTAACGCTTTGGCGTGTTGTTTGGCGACGAAAACAAAAAAAAAGGCAGAAAATCCGTGGCGAATCTCCGTGATCGAAGTCCGCACGCATCGCGATTAACTCGGCGAGCGAAACCCAGAGGATTCCCATCGCGTGAATTTTATTGGCAACGCGCGATTACACGTTATTACGTAAAATATCATCGAGCCGTACCACCTACTTCACGCTTTACTGGCTGTCGGTTATTTGCTAAAATTCCACGGCATCGAGCGTAAACTTTTTTCGAACTATTTAATGACCGATCGTATCGTTGGCTGTTGCGCAATGTCGGGGGACATTGCAGGGCCGTTCTGGCGAGTTTATGGATTCCATTACAGTGTCGTTTCGTTAAGAATTTCTCGAAGCTCGAAATCAAGATGCGATTTTCCCTACGACCCAGATTCAAATTTAAAGAACTTTCACTCAGAAAAGACGATGTAGACGAATCAGTGCCTTAAAATAGCCAACGACCGATTTTTTCCATCGCATTGTACAAATTATCAGGCGAAGCGTGACCTCAGACTCGAGGATGTTACATCTGCTCGTTATTTCGGCAGCTATACATATACATATATGTGTCTGTGTATATATATTATTTGAGAAAAAAAACCATGACACTTTTAATTATCGACGAACTCGCGAAAAAAAGATCCAGCACAACTCAAATAATCGCAATCGCTAAACACGGTTACGAAAAAGTGTTCTAAACGATCGTGTTGTCGTTTCGCAGAGAGAATACAACCCTACCACCGAGGATGGCGGGAGGATGCTCTAAAAATATTCGAGCTCTGAGGAGGAGGAACTCCCCGAGTGAATCTCTCCAGGGGTATTGTCGTTCCGAATTGTTTTTCATTGTACAAAGCACAATTGCAGGAGATACGGTGAAAATCTTCGTGAACAAATATTTACTTAAAAATTCGACGGAACGAAGTATGCTGGATAGGGTAGATATTAAAAGTTCGTACCCAATTGTGTTAGGTATCACAGAGAACCGACAATAACGGAGCATCGCGAAATGGACGTCCACTAGATAAGTCGATGATCATGGAAATGATCTAGGTCAACAACATTTTCTAAAGTTTATGTTTTCCACGATTCGGCTCATTTCTCTGCGATTCACAATCGATAGAATGACTTTGTATACATTTTTGAGTCAAGCCATTTTCGTAATCGTCGGCAGAGATAAGAACGTGTGCATGCACCAAGTGCAATGAACTATCCCGAGTGTATGAGACTCTTTCGAGGACAGAGTTAACCTCAGATCGACAATAACGAAAAATTAATAAATCCGTTCTTTAAAACACACCGCGTGCGTCATTATTTCGTTTATCTGTGCTACGCTGCGCCGATTTCGCGTGGTACGATGCCTCCGATCCACGTGGCCAGAAGAATTCGCCAGCACGATTTCCCGCGATTGACACGCCGACAGATAACGCGGCTGATAAGAGGGAGCGGGTGAGAGCGCGTACACGCGCGAGTGTGCGCGTATTTTTGTCTTATTCAGTTCATCGAAAACAACCGGAGAAAAATCAAATAAAACTGGTTTACGTCGGCTCAGACCGGATGCGACAGCTTAGTTGCAACTAACGTGCGACGGTTTATTGTTACACCGACCGGTATATGCGACGGGCCTATGGAAAAATCGGTTTCGCAGCCGGTCGATCGTCGAACGAAAGGGAAAACCGATGCGGACGGGTCCCCGTCCCGGCTCTGATTCCCGTTTTGTGCTCGTCATGTTTCGACGGATGAACCGGGAATTGAATAATGGCGGATTGAACGGCGATTCGATTTCTTTTTTTTTTTTTTTTAAGTGGAATATTCTGTTTTAAGCATTATTAACGCTCAACGGAGAAGAGAGATTGACGGTAATGTAGGAAACGGAAGAGATTAGGTTATATTTAAGGAGGCGAGTTGAAATCGCGAGACGTGCTCGGATGGAGTAATCAACGCCGCCATATTGCCGATTACGGGGAATAACTGTGCGGAAAACAAAGTATACGCAGTGGCGGATTTAACGGCCGCCAGAGGCTTTAAATTAGAACATTACAATTTTTCATAGCTGTAATCATTTTTTTTTTTTTAATAAAGAATTAATCAGATTCTTTATTACAATAGCATCTTTAAAGGGTCCAGAAATTTTACCGTCAGATGCCTCCATGCTACTAAATTCACCACTGAGTATACTATGTATTTTTATATTTTTCTTTCTCATACTAGCAGAGTGTAACTCACACATTAGAATACGTGTACGTTTAAAGAGAAGGAAAAGTGATGTATACAAAAATACGTTAACGTACACACTCATATCCATACATGTAGGTATTAGATACAGTTAGAAAAAAGGGATTTTAAATGGATTGACAGTTATGTTGATACATTTTTTTTTATGACGCTATTTCTGTCTTTGTCTCTCTCTCCATCACGCCGATCGCGTTGTCGATACCGCTACGTGATTGCTCTCGAACGATTCTCAAGGTGTGACAGCGTTAGAAATCGATCCGTGGATCTCGTGGCCGGAGGATGAATAAAATACGACGAACAACAGAAGGTATTAAGTGTCTCGCAATGCATAAGTAGCCTTAAAAATAGAAACGTCTTCGCTCGAGACGGGGAATAATCTTCTAATCATCCTTAACGGCATGATAGCCGAGAAACGGGATAAAAACAGCTGTGCGCGAATCTCTGTAATCTTGTTCAGTCGCTTGATACCGGTTAAGATGAGTTTAAAATCTGTAGAGAACAGCATGAAATCGCGTCATGTAAATATCTTAACAAGAAAGTGATAAGTAAGCGCGAAACACTTGAGCATGGTTTATTAGGTCGTATCGAAACGAGTTCGCATCTCGTTAAAAGATTCGTCGAAACGTCGATTAGAGTGTCTTTCGTAATCTAATTTGTGTCAAACGTTCGCTCGTCGGTTCGATTGATCGTTTCTGAAAATTGTTATCATCGCGCACCATTGTTCAAAACGATTAATCAGCCCTTTCTACAGTAATAAAGTACGAACGATAGGAGATGAAACGATCGTTTGCGATAAAAAGGAGAGCGTAAGGAGATCGGTAATTGTTTGCTGCACAAATATTTGCGAACCACTCCGGTTCGTCGAATTAAATAACGTTCCGTGACCTGGTTAAAGGAAAACGAGGAACGAAAAACAAAGCGGATGATAATGAACGCTTATCGTGGCCATTGAAGAGGAGCTGCATTCATTAAACGGACGACAGTCTGTTTACCGGCTGACAAACTTCATTTGCTTAAGATTTTGCACAAGCACGTCGATCGTTCTGGTAATCTTCCTTGATGATCGTTAATCTCGAATGAAACGCGAATTCCCTGCGAGCATATATGTGTGTATCTGCGTCGACCTAAAATTTCCATGGAAGATAATTGAGGACGAGAGGACTCAGGGTACAAGGATCAAATCCTCGAAAATGTATGCTGAAACGATTATAAACGAGTCTCGCATACTGTTCGACACAAATAACTTCTGAGTTGTTTATTGTAAAACGAAAGGTTTCAAACGAAAGTTGCATGGCAACAAGGAAGACATACGATAACATTTTAAAATATTTTCTTCTACAACAAATACCAATGTACACGTCATTCGAGGTGATCCAATTCTGAGACTCACCCTGTACACGTATCTCGAGCTACATTCGTTGCCCAAGTGTTTTCGACAGCCGTGTAAATCTTATCAACGTTCCATAAAATAAACATAACCGGGGAAACACTCGTCGCGCAAGAAATCACGCGCGTTACGATACGACGGAAAAAACGTTGCTTACACACCTGAACCGCCTTCTATCATGCTCATCCTAATTACCTTCCATCCGGGGAGGTTGTGCGCTTAAGAAAAAAGGTAAACGAAAGGTAAAGAGATCCTGCAAACACGGGAAAAATAATCATAGAAGAGGGGCCGCGCGAATTGGCACGATTACCAGAACCGTGCATTCGCATCTAAGCGTTCCCCGTAAATAGGAGTTAAGTTCTGCAAACATTTCGAAGGTCGGTTCTGACCCGCGACACTAACGATTCCCCGCGCGAGTTAGTCAGCGAAGCATAATGGCAAGGTAAATGAGCCCAGGCCGTGGATCGTGGCCGGCGGTCCCCAGCAATTTCCATTCAATTTCAGCGCGTTCGACCGAACGACTGACGAACCCTGCCCTGAACGCCATTCCAACGCGTCCTTCGTGTCCCTGTGACATTGTTTCTCGAGCCGTGCTTCACGGAGTGAACTCCTTCTGCTATTTATCGGGACTGAGAACCATCGCGAAAAGAGTTGAAACAAGCTATGCGTGTGTATGTATTGCAAAAAGGTGTTGAATTCCGAACAAATCTTTACATACTAGACTGACTATTCACAGAGATTCTGCCAATATTCTTTCGGATGGCCCTTTTAAGGGAAAATGACAGGGATAGTGGAGTGGGGAGGTGGATGATGAGCAAGAGGATAAGTAAGGGCGAGGAGTTTATCTATGGTACAGGGATGAGTAAGGAATAGGAGTTCGTCTATGATACGGGGATGAGTAAGGAATAGTTTGTCTGTGATACGGGGATGAATAAGTTGAGTATCCAACAAAGGGTTGAAATAAGCTATGTGTGTATGAATTGCAAAAAGGGTTGAAATAAGTTACGTATGTATGTATTCCAAAAAGGGTTGAAACAAGCTATGTGTATGTATGTATTGCGGAAAGGGTTGAAATAAGCAATGCGTGTATGCATTGCAAAAGTAGGCGAAACCCTGCAAAACCCTGCACAGAGGAGCGACATTTTACTGCGTGATCGTACAATTTGTCTTCATCGTTTTCAATGGGAAAAACGAGAAAAGATGTACGATCGAACGTCGAAAAAAAATACGAACATTAAACCAAGTAAAATATTGATGCTACGCCGTATTCCCTGTCAACCAAATCTATCGTTGCCTGCTTGAAATGCTTGTTACAAGCTTGTTCACTAGGATATTATCAAATCGATACAAGATCTGACGTACCAAGTTCTGTTGCCATGTATCGGTAATCGATGTACAAATGGCGGTGCGCGTGAATATGATTTTGTAGCCAAACTTTGCACCCAAATTGATAACGAATTGTAAACAACCAATTATCGACGTTAGTTTTAACACTTAGTTCGCTACCAAAGTAGGGATTCCGATCACGGTCCATAACTTGTTCCTCGAATTTCTGCGTAACGTACTGCAGATATTTATTCAAATACGTTTGGGTGCGAAGGAAGTACCAGTATATGTGTTTCACGTCGAAACTTTGTTTTTCATACCCTTCATCCTTTCTGCTCCAAAAACCAGGAAATATCTCCGGGACGAAGGGAGAGGTTTGCGTCGCCGAAGGTGAAGCGAAAAACACTTGCCCTTCGAACTATGTCGAGCATTTTCGCCCCCGTTGGTCGAATTCTTAGGGACTGCAAAATTTCTCGCGTCGCCACACATGTGATATCGAAATCTAGTGAACGAGCATACAAAATCTAGATTTCCAATGTGTCACAGGTATATAACACTGAGCCTCGCGAATGATTTTGTTCGCATAGAACAAAAGAAACAAAAATTGACTGGTTTCAATTTTCGTTTCACCTTAGCTCTCAATGGAAATCGTTGTGTCACAGATGCATATGTCACGCTGGCAGCGAACGCGTGAATCGGAGTTGAACTGTTCGGTTAAACAAAACTTTGAGAACCTCTGCTCCGTGACGATGAACGACGATCGATCAGTGTGCACGATCGAGCGGCGCGGCGCGAAAAAGGTGGAAAAAATCGGCACGGCCTGGAAAATGCGAATCACGTGACGGAACGCCAAGTTCGCGGTGGGCAACCACGTCGAAACGTGACCAACTTTGCATCGGGACAAAGTCTGGCGAGCGCTTGGTTAAAGCCTTTAACGGACTTTAACGCGTACATGACGAGCTCGGTTCGAAGGTTTCTTTTCTTTTCCCTTTTTTTTCTATTATTCCCTCTTTTTTCTTTTGCTCGAACGCGTTCCATTTGTCGTGGCTCGTTCGCGCAACACACGATCGCCGATCATAGTCGATGACAGCTACGCGTTTCCACGGCTCGTTCGAACGTTTCGTGGATTTAGTCGCGATTAAATCATAGTTGTCTCCGTTTCTGCCGTTGCTTGTCCTCGAGTTTTCCTCTAGTTCGAACACGAATATTCGTGTCGTGGCTACCTGGATCCGGTGTATCGAACCGATTTTCTGGACATCAACGAGCACGTTTGTCGTTGCGATTCGTTCGACAGATTTTTGTTGCGATCAAGTCGGTGTCTTTCGCGACAGCCACCCTATTCATCCGTACACGGTTTTTATCCGGTCACCATAACGCATACAAGTTTGCGGTAACACGGTTAATTAACCGTACCGAAACGATTTTCTGGATGTTAACGAGCTCGTTATCGTTGCGACGGAAACGAGATAAGAAAAAGGTGGGATGTGTGTGTGTGTGTGCGTGCGTGTATCTGTTCGTTAATGTAAAACAGATCAAAGTTTTTGCCAGCTTTCTTCTCGCTGTTTACCCCGGCTGTCGATGAAACAAAGACGCGTTGCAATTAGCATTTCTGCGCGACAACGATCGCCCGCAAACCAATCCAAGCACACCAGTGGATCATCGATACTCAAAACCGGTGGGTGGTGTGTCATCCTCGAGGAAAACATCGAGCACGCCGGTGGATGCGTCGTATTTGTCCGTTCGTGTCGCAGAATTATCAAAAACACGGTTTATTGGTGACGAGAGGCGGTCGTTCGATCGCGCGAGGTTCTGCTGCTTCTGTTTTTTTCGTAAAAGAGAAAATCGACGAGCAGATAAAAAGAACGGGCGCGACTCGTCCGCGGGGCCTGATAAATACGTGTTGCACGCGCTCCCACGTTGATCCGTTTCAATCACAAAGGAAGTGTGAAAGACTGTATTATTTTTAGACGATTTATGACTGAAAACTTGGCCGCATCGTCGCACGCGCGTTTCCGTGATACGCGGGAAACTTGCTCGCGACCGGGGAAAAGCGATAAATATAGAAGAATAAAGGAAATTCAACGAACTGAGAAGCTTGCAGCAAGAGCAGTGCAGCTCTACCCTTGACGATCTCTTAATACCGATGTGTAACGCACGAAACAACAAGAAATTCTATATCCTTCGTCGCAATTCAAGGGAAACCCGCTAACAAATGAACCATTTCAGCAAGCAAAGCGACGATCTCTTAAATGTTTCTTTCCTAATTCACCCGAGAGGCTGGTGAAAAAGGATTCTCCTCGTGAACGTCGTTTCGTTGTAACACACAACTTCGTTCGGTTCCTCCGTCCGCTGTCACGCTCGTCGCGCGTGAAACAAGAAGCCGCGTCGAACGGAGATACACCGTGGACAGCGAAAGGGTAAGAGAACTCGACGCCCGTAACAGGCGTCCGTGTATGAATTACTTACATTCGAGACCCCATCCTGGACCCCATGATGCTGCCACGTAGAAAACTGGTCTAATGCACTCCGGCTTGCCGAGAGGACAGGCCTCTGCCCGTCAAAGCGGAAAAATGGTCCCCTCCGCGGCGCTGAGGAGAGGAGGACTCGTCGAAACCGCTCGACTTTACACCGTCGTCGTCGTCGTCGTCGTCGTCTTCGGGGGCCACTCTCCTTTGTCCTATATTCACAGCTCGCGGAGCTTTCAGAGACGCTCGAAAGTTTGTCGGTGGGTGCTTAGTCATACAGATAGAGAGGAAAAGAGATAAAAGAGGTTCGTGTGTGCGAGGGAAGGAGTGAGGGAGAGACGGCAGAGGAGTTTGTATACTCGGTAACTAAGTAGGAGGAGAACTGATGGATGCACAGCGGCCGCGGCGAGCACGACGAAAAGTCGTCGGGGGAGACACGCCGTGAGAGGCCTTCGTGGGCAGCGGCGCCGTTTTTCCGACGTCGCTCGCTTTCCTCCTCTCTTATCTGGATCATTGTAAAAGTTGGGTCAACAACTCTCGGCCTAACGCGAAGCACCGTCCCGCGAGGAACTATCGGACCTCCGCCAAGAGCGGATCTGCCCCCGCACCAGCTGGGCGTGTTTCTTTCGAACGCCTCTTCTTCTTTCACGATAACGTAGGTACTCGTAATAGCAAGGTGTAAATCAATTTATATTGTCCGTCCAAACGCGTTCCGTTTCAAACCAAAATCGTCTCAAACGTTTGCGGCAACCCTCGCCGCTAGGAAGGATTAACACAATGTTCCCCAACCTTTTGTGTGCCATGCCCCACCTTAATCTTTCTAAAGTTTTTACGTCGCCCTTATGTAACATACATAATTTTTAACATTAAAAAATTGATTTGTTCACTTAAGAAACATAAATGATAGGTTCTAGGAAGAAATCACCATGAAATTATTAACAAAACACAGTAAGAAAAATTTCAAAACATATAATGAAAAACTAAAATTCAAATTCCAAATAATTTTAATACAGATTTTTTTATATTAATTTATTATTTTAATTTAGTGAGATCCTTGCGCTTGATGCTTGCTGCACAGAGATTTTATATTAGGTTCCAATTTGGTTGGCTTCAGTCTCAAGTCTCCACGTTGTGTTATATCCAGCCGATTTCTTTTCTTTACCAGTAAATCATTTTTAATCACGACGCCAATCACCCAGTTGATATTTTGGTCTCGTCAAACGAAATTATATCTACTAATTATTTACCGCAATTATTTAAGAATTTGCCTTTTTTGTTAAATTTGGCACCGATATCTAGCATTGCATTTAAATGGCCCGGAGCGAAATGGTTAAAGTCGTGTCGAGTCCGTTTTCGAATTGCCCCCCTGTGGGGCGTGGGCCCCACGTTGGGAAACACCGGATTAACGCTATTCTTACCACTACCGGTCAAATGACCGTTTTTAAAATTTCAATTGGAATTTCCTATATACAACGTAATTGAATCGTCTTTAAACTTTATACTTTTCCTCAAATATACGTATAATGCATTTTTCAATATTCACTTCTTTTTTCATCGTTTATTGTCTGAGAAATATTTGTAGTCTGGCTTACGTGGGAATGCCACGGTAGGAATAGATATACGTGAAGCGTCGGTACGAATAGTGTTAACCGACGACGTTTCTCGCAAGTGCTCGAGTCCGACACGGTTCCCAAATATCCCAGTGTCTAAAGCATGGGCCTGTTAGGTAGCCTTACCGATGATGAGTCCACTAACAGGCCCCGGACGGAACACATCGCCTTCCCTATTCCCCTTTTCCTTCACACTTCTTTTTCTTTCGTAACAGCCACGCATTCCCAACAGTTTCTGGTCAGCAGCATCGGCCGAAATTGTTGTGTTCTCGATCATGATTGAGCTGCAACACTATACAAGAGGAAAGGAACTGTGTACATCTTTCTTGGTTTCACTAACTGGAATTCATTGAAAATGAGGACGTGTTCAAACGAAATATAATATAAATTGACCCCTGTAACCCCGTGTTGCGCTCTGCAGAGCATGGATCAGCCGCGGATAGAGAGTGTTGTATTGTTAGAAATTTTAACGCATAAACGCGATCCAAGCGCCAAGGAACCTGCAACGATTTCAACGATAACGACGAGTCCTTACGACCTGTACAACTTGATCAATTACGATTTACTGTATCAAACAAAAAGACAAACAAAACGGACAATTTCGCTTCGAGACGATCGCGTTTCAAATATCGCAATCTTTTGCGCTTATATCGAACACTGATCAAGCTCCAACTAAGATCTTTCGTCGTTATTCTCGACGAATGGCTGACAAAAATCGCGTTTCAGAGATGCACAACTCTTTGAACGCTCTGTCCAACACGTCGATGTGTAATTTCACCGTGAAAGACACACGCATTTGTGTGGAGGTTGATAACCGAGATTTTTGGCGCACAACAAATATCGAACGCTATTAGACGGTTTCGTTTGGGGCACAAATGTACGTTGAGATCTCAAAGTTTGTCGAGCAACAGCTAATTCCTTTTGAGTTCAAACTTCTCTACGCGCTCTAAACGGGCGTATTATCTTTAGACAAAACAAATAGAAATCCACGCCTACGATCGAACCAGTTATGCTTCTTTTAAACGACTTTTAATCTCGTTTTAACACAGATAAAAAGACAGAGATTGCCTGAAATCGTGTTTTATCATCCCTTCGAAGATACGGATCTCTTTTATGCAGCTCTGTTCGCAGATAACAATCATCGAGCAAACTTAATTTATCAGAATATGATCGCTGCTTCCGATAGCGAACTTTTAATGTGCCGTACGTATCTTAAATCTACATATTTTAATGTCTGACTATCATAGATTGTGCTTATCGAATCACGATGACACGTTCTTGCATCTATCCGTCTCATTCACTTTGTTTCTAAACAGCCCGCCACTTTAAACCTTTAGTTCACCGTTGCGTCCACTGAACGGTGCGCGCGTCGTCTACATTTTCAAACTTGTTGTTTCCAATCTATAAAGAGATATCTGTCGCTATATTTCGTGACACGAATTATATTCATTGTGTTGCATGTCAACGGGGTTGGTTTATTTTAGAAAACACAATTGTAAATTGAATTATTTTTGTTTAATACCCAATGAAAATATTTTGTACATAGTATTACCATCAATCTTTCCTAAATATTTTACCCGCGATGCCTTGACAAAAGGAATTCCATTCCTGAAGTTGTTACTTCATTTAATAAACAAGTTGTCTTCCATTTGACAGGACTTGTCTAAATAAAAGTGTCGGGAAGCGTTTAACAATGTCAGCTACGGAAACTACGGTCATTTTTGCAAAGCTGGAAGCATTGAAAGATATCAAGTACATGTACAAATTTAATTTTATTTAACGTGTTCTTATACTCGATGAGATTAATTAAATAATATACACATAACAAAATACCTTTGTACAACGCCGGTACGATAGATTGGAAAATTATAAAGTAAATTTTCAAATGCTTCGCGTATCTTTTTAGGTCAAAGACACTTCAATTAGAAAAAATGAAGCAAAGAATTTTGCAAGAAGTAGAACAGACTGAACAAGAAGAAAAATGTTTGTTAGAGTATAAACAAGAAATGGATCTTCTTATGCAAGAAAAAATGGCACATGTTGAAGAATTACGGCAGATACATGCAGATATAAATGCGGTATGACATAGATGTATTATTTTTAATATCAAGCATATTATATGACATGTAACAGCTTATAAAAATATGTTAGATGGAAGCTGTTATTAAACAAGCAGAAGAAGCTAGAAACAAAGCAAGAGAAACTGCAAAATTAATTCATAATAATGATTATCAACCTTTGAAACATGACATTGATCGTATGCGTAGAGAATTTTTAGGATTGGAGAGACTACCGGAATTATATGAAACAGAATCTGATCTCATCTCCCCAGAGTAAGTTCAAGTGCAAAACCAGTACAAATTGCCTTAAAGTATTATCAAAAATATTATTTATTCATAGCTATTTTGATCGCCCAATGCAAAAAGCAGAATGGAGGGTAGAAGTAAGGGGAGAAGATTTATTACCTCCTCTTACCTTACACCATCCTGGTCATCCAGGTGGTTCCACACCTTTCCTTGCTCCTCAACCTCTTCAAGGTCCAAGCAAGCCAGAACCAAGACCGTTGCCACCAGCCCCAGGGCCACCTGCTCCAACATTCAGGTACCACTGGTATATCGCAATTTTATACTATATTTTTGTATCGTACATATGTCACCAAACTATTTATATCAAATATATTTAATTTTATAAAAACCTTATCAATGACAGTGACATTAAATAACAAAAATCTACATGTAGCATATTAGTTTCTATGTTTTATGTTTTTGCTTTTAGGCAACAACCACCCCCTATGAAATCATGTTTGTCATGTCATCAACAAATTCATAGAAATGCACCAATCTGTCCCCTTTGTAAAGCTAAATCTCGATCGCGTAATCCCAAGAAGCCAAAGAAAAAAGACTAACTGTAATTATAAATGTTATTTATATGAAGCATCAAGCATTATTGCCATATAATTTAAGGATATGCATTAATGATTTTTTATGACTTTAAACATTTCCATAAACTACTGTAAGAACATACATTCATGCAAAATGTATGTATTTATAGTAATATTTGTAACTTTCTGTAAAATATTGTTCTTGATTTTTATAATACTTGTATCAACAATATGTAAAACGTTAATTTCTCACAGTAATTAATAATTAAATAATGTTTACCTCCAAAAAGATACATAAATAAAACTAAACATATCTTATGATTTTAATTAAATAAAAATCAGTCTTATTATTCTTTCTTATTTTTTCATATTGATTTTTATGAAACAAATTAATAAAATATAGTTTTATTAAATAAAAACACATTGCTTTATTCACATCATTTATTACAGACAATGTTCATAAAATAATTATAGAAAATATATTCACATAAAGTGTTTTATAATATCATTTAAAAGTATTTTGGTATAAAAAGTTATAATTTCTATTTGTAATTGTAACCTATCCCAACTTGAGGTTACTCAGTTTGTTCGAATATTAGAGCCATTTAATTGCTTATGGTAAGTACTTACAAAGTCAGATTGTTGAGTCAAAAGTATTCACAAATTATTCAATTTAATTGCACCCTTGTTTTAATATAAACTAATCTAAATATCAGTCTTTACCATTATGATACAAATATTCATAATAAATTTAAGAAATATATACGATTTTTTGAATCATTATTTCCAGGTATAAAATAAAATAATTTTAGTACGGTTAATTGTATCGTAAATTCATGATAAAACCTAATAGAATTTTTTTAAATTTTAGTACCATAATGGTTAGCATATGTTTTTTTTAATATTGTACTATACATCATTTTTCATTTAATAAGTTTACATTTTATATACGAATTTAATATACAAGTAATTTGGGTATAAAATTAGAGAAATTCGATTTTATAAAAGTTTCTTTACATTCTTCTGAAAACAATCCTGATTCTATTTTCTCATCCTTTATGTATTTATTTATAACCTATATATATATGTATATTAAGAATCTGTATATATCCATCAAAAATATACCTGCATTTCGTAATATCATAATTGTATTTATAACTAACTTTTGATGGCAGTCGCGAATACATTATATAAACTTGAAAACAATAAAATTGCAACTTATATTAATCCCTATACTTTATCACATTCCTCATTTTTATTGCTTTTTTCTGCATCATTTAATTCCTGAGTATTGTTAGATTTGAGATGAACTAATGGAATTTCTGCATCAAGTATTTCTTTATCTTTTGATGAAACTGTTGCTTTTAAAGGGATTAATCGTTTGTTTACGATTTGTAACCATACCATACATAATATTAATGTTAAACCTGTAATACCAAACGTATGGTATGTTCCGAAACGAGTATAAATTACACTAACAAATACTGGACCTAAAACACGAGACGCACAGCCAGCACCTGTCATGAAACCCATCCAAACACCTTGTGGTCGAGGTCCTAATACCTTACTAAAAATAGTTTGTATTAAAGTAACACCTAGTGGATACCCTATAGTAGTAAACCCATATCCAATAAGAAATTGTGTAACTGTGAGTTGAGGTGTATAGGTACACCATTCTTGAGTACTTGGGCATCCTAAGATTTCTGTACCATTAGAATCTTTAGTAACATTGTTAAATGCTATAACATGTAATAAACATTCATATGCAATTACAAAACCTTTTGTATATAAAACAAATTATGCGTAATAAATAGAATAAATTTGACTTTATACTTACATACTGAATAGGCAATTTTTGGTGGATCTGGCCCCCATGGAATACATAGTATCCTCCCTATTACCATAAATAGAAATCCACCACACAGCATTACTTTACGTTCATTAAATCTAAAAATGTTTAAAGATCACTTTTTTGCAACATATCTTTATAAAAGTTTTATACCTTTTACATAAAGGTCCAATCATAACAAACGTGATGCATGATACCACAGCCCCAGTACTCATTAAAACACCCATATAATACAAAGCTTCTTCTTCTGACCATGCAAATTGATCCATAGTTAAAGAAGTTCCAAGTCTAAAAAGGAATTAAAAAATATAAAATATAACACAACAAATTTTATATTAATAATAATGTTAAACTAACGTTTCAAGAAGAACAAAATTAAATACTAAGACAAAAAAGGCACAAATCAAGGTCCAAGCTGCTAAATGATCAGGTATTATGGCCTTCAGTGTTTCTTCTTCTGTAATTGATAAATAAGTTCTTAAGTTAAATATTAATATATCTATCTAATTTGACCACCATACAATTTAAATATCTGTACCTGTTTGCTTTCCTTCATCTCGCATTGCTTCACGAATAGCAATTCTATGTTCAACAAAATTCCATGGAAGAAATAAAGTAAAGTTGATAATTCCCATTACAACATTTATCCAACCAGTCATGGTATACATATTAATAGGTAAATTAAAAAAATATACACCATTTTTTCCAAGAGGTGTAACTGCTGCTTGCAAACCAGGACCTACTACAAATCCTAACACCTAAAACATTTTAAAACAAATTGTATAAAAAAAAATACTGAATTGACTTGCATAGTACAAAGAAATATTAATTACCTGAGCAAGGGATACCATAGAGACAGCATGTGTTCTTTCTACAAATTTTGTAGCTGCTGAAAGATAAGATCGTGCCACAGCAATATTAGCTGAAAATATTATATTAATATATTACAAAAACAGATAATGAGATTCCTTAGTTAACTTTGTTATATAGTGATATTTAAATTAATAAATATATTAACCAGAACTAACTCCAACCAAGAATCTAGCAACTACCATGTACATTTTTCGATCCCTTGGTAAAATCTCAAGAATGCTATACATTCCTGATGCAAATGTAAAAAGAGCTAATGTTGATAAGAGTGGAACTCTTATAGATCCTCTTTTGTCTCCCCACCATCCTATTAAGGGGGAAAATAACATTTGTGCCAAAGGATTTGCTGCAACTACGTATCCCATAAATTCTTTATTAGCTGTATTATCCAACTGCAACATTAATGTAAAATGTTAAATTAATTACATACTGAAAACTCTTTTTATTATTTCTTTACTTGCCTTAGCAAGATATGGCCATACTCCTGTGATTATAATACTAAAACCAAGAGACATAAGAAACATGGTAAAATAAATTGCGTAAATACTTCTCCATCGTTCTCTTCTCTCAGAAACAGTTTCCAAGTCATCATCTACAGGAACAATATTCCTAAAATAATAAATAATAAGCATTTAAACAGGTTTTAACAATTAAATACTTCAGAATTCTGATATTCTTTTATCTACCTTTTATGAAGTAATTTTCTATACCAGTCCATTAAAAGTTATCATGTAAAACTTATATAAAATGAACTACACTATCTTTGTATAATTATAAATTTTTTTAGTTTAACTAAATATAAATTGTAATCTCTTCAATTCTTATAAAATTAATTTGATAATAGTGATAATGCTATGAATCTAAAAAATAATAATGTACTTTTAACATTTATAAATTTCTATTTTAAAAACATATAAATATAAACTTCTTAAATGCTATTAATATCATAGTTATAATGCAAGATGATAGTTAAAGTTTTAATAATCTTTTTGAACACTTTACAAAGCAAATATTTGAAATCTTGTTCAAAAGTGATTTATTATCTCAAAAATGTAGAAAATAAAATGGTACTTACTGTATGCAGTAAACAATTAAATTACTAAATTATGATTTAACTAGATTTTCAACAAATTATGAATGATTGTGTCAAATATATATCATAAATAAAATATGTTAAAACCAAATATTTTGCATTTGATTTCTTTTAAAAATCTGCGCACACGCATGTCACTTGAAAATATCAAATCAGACCAAATTCTTCACTAGAGACTTTGAAGACATTTAAATCTACGTCACCGCAAATATTTGCTGAATTTATCCATATTAAGCTCTCGCATATTAATCATAGTAACAATACAAGTTGCAATTTAAATTGGCAATTAATTAAATAAAGACAAAACACTCAATTGACTGGCATTGTAATTGTAACGCATATGCTTTTTAGTTCAGTCACATATGAATTTAATCGCACTTGAATGCAACTACTTTATTAGCTGGCAATCTTTGTTTTAATTCGATTTAATGTACGCACACACACACACACGCGCGCGCGCGCGCGTATAGATAATTCTAATGTACCACTAACGCATACATTTCTTTTATTTAATCAAAGTTAATCATATCTGACGAAGGCAACAAAGCACGTGCTTCACATCTACTAACCAAACAGCTGATTATTTGTGTACATGTATATATATTTTGTATACGCATATACATTATGTATAACACATTACGTTATATGTATCAGTATACATACGTATGAAAATTCTTACTTTACATTTACATTTTTACTTTCATACATTTCAACTTGATCCGACATATATGTACAAATATATTATTTAAATACCTTGTTATAATTAATAAACTGTAAAACATACATCAGAATTTATATTACTTTACTTATACTATATTACTTACTTTGTAATAAAAAATTTATATTAAACTTGAGTAAACGATTAAGATTACTCATCGAATAATAATTTACATGTGCAACGAATTATAAGAATTGCAATATAATACAAATAACAGCTTTAAATCTATTTAGTAACTTTCATAAAATATAATGCTTTAAAAATAAAAAATCATGTAGTTGTAGTTGCATAATGTCAGATTTAAATTGTAAAGCAGATATACATATTAATGAAGATATACAATCTATAATTTTAATCATCTGTAATTCTAATTTAATGAATACTTGAATTATCTTTAAAGGTTAAGTTTTTGTTATATTTATTGTTAAGTAGTAAATAATAATTATCAAATGTTGATTTATTTTAAACATTAAACAAGAACATAATTGATACAAATATTATAGTTCAAAATAAAAATATAGGAATATACACATTTTTGTAAAAAATAATAGCATGCTCAAATGATAGTTTATTACACATTATAAGGTTTAAATCAGTTTATTCACAAGGTAGTATAAGTTTATTTATAAATACAATAATTACTTATATGGTCTATAACGATAATGATATCTTCTATGCCTTTCATGATTTGAAGTTATAGTGTCTCTTATTCCTAGCATACCAGGGGTTAATAATTGGTGGACCTTTCCGCTTCATGTTCTTAATTTCCATGAATTTACTATCTTTTTCCGTATATCGATCTTTAAATTCATTTTCACACTCATCCAAAAATTTTGCCTGTTCATCAGTTAATTTTCTTTCTCCCATTGTATTTTTATCAATGTGTGTATACTGATAAAGTGGCAGATAACTAGAATGCACAAAATATAAAACATTAAGATATGTAATATTGAAAGAAAATAATTTTAAAAACAAAGATAACATTATTAGCTTCATTTAAAATTTTGTTTTGAGAAATCAGTCATATTGCAAAAACATTAATATAATAACTGTTATGTGTTCTATTATTTCTTTATTTTTTCCATCTCTTCAAGGATCCTCATTTTTGTTTTTTCATATACATTTGTAGAATAATATATACTTAAAATAATACTTACATATTTATATAGTTTCTATACTGATTATTAAATTTCAAACTTATAAAGAAACGATATCCAATTATCAAGCGTAAGTTGGTCACTTCTTTTAAGCTTTATGTACTTCAAGGTAATTAAGTTTTATAGGTTATATTTTTGCTTAAAGAAAATGTATAAACCATACTATTTATTTTTAAGATTATGTTTTTCTGGAAAGTATTATCAACTTAAATTTAATGATGTAAGCTATTTTTATATATGAAATAAATTATATAAATAACCAATCATATTTTAAAACATTTTACATAATTCTCAAGTAAAAAGGAACACATAAAATAACGATTTACTTCAATTTATTAAAACTATATATGTATAAAAATACGTAATAAATAATAAATACGTTAAACAAATTAATAAAATATTTGTACTTGTGTATAGGGTCAAGCATAGTATTCTCATGTAAACAAGCTTTAAATGATTTTGGCGGTACAACCGTCAGCGTACATATCTTACATTTCCGTGTAAGCTATTCAGCTGTGAAATTATGAGGAAAGGTGGTCATTTTTAATTATCTCTAAAGGTACGAATACATTCCTAGTGCACTTATTCCGATTTAACTATAAAGAGTTCATATTTTATGAAGAGTGATCATTTTTATAAAAAATTCGATAAAAATAATCGATTTTATTCAACATGATATCCGCTATCATACCAAACGCTGAAACTTACGATACTGGGAAACAAATAGAAATTGAAAATGATACAAAAGAACAAAAAGTAATTTCAAATAATCGTAATATCGAAAAAAATGATAGCATAGGTAAGGCATATGTAAATGTAATTTAAAGAAAAGTACTGTATATGATCTAAGTGATAGAGATTAATTTTAATGTTACTTCATTAGTAGATGAGCATAGTACGATACTTCAAGAAAACAATAATGATAGGAAAAAACTTCGTAGTGGAAAATGTATTAGTATAGAATCTGTATCTACCTTAAATAAAGCTAATGGAGATAAGATTAAGAATGGATCACTATTACAAAAAAATCAGTCAAAAAGATCTATGAAGAGAAAAAGTAATGGAATTGAAGAATTAGAAGCAAAAGCTCCTACACTAGATCTAAAAGAAAATGTAATATATGATAAACCTGATTTAGAATTAAAAGAAAAGCAAATTACTTCAAGTAATACATCTGAAAGTAATATTCTTAAGAAAAATAAAACTAGAAATAATGATACAACAAACAAAGAGGAACCCAAAGTATTGCACTCAAAGTTTATTAATATTCATCAAAAATGTGAATATTGCTGCCAAAAATTAACAAGCTCAGACATAAAAATATATCCAGGTCATCCTAATGGTGCAATAGAAGAAATGATTGCATTAACAGATCCTAGGTTATCTTTATTCACAGGAGAAGAAACTATGGTTCATGAAAGTGATGAAAGGCCACAAAACAAAATAACACATTTTTGGTAGGTGCTTTTTGAAACAGGAAAGACATGTAAATATAAATTTCAGTTGAATTTTATTATACACATTATTTTATTTTTCTCTTCTTATAGTGTATATGATAAAAATGGACATTTGTGTTCTTTTGATACTGGCTTGATTGAAAAGAATGTGGTACTTTACTTTTCTGGTTATATGAAACCTATTTATGAAGAAAACTCATGTCCAGAAGGAGGTGTGCCTACAAAAGATATGGGACCAATAAATGAATGGTGGGTGTCAGGATTTGATGGTGGTGAGTTGGCACTTGTAGGATTTACTACAGCATTTGGAGAATATATTTTGATGGAACCAGCTGAAGCTTATACACCATTTATGGATTCTGTGAAAGAAAAGATTTATATGAGCAAAATAGTAATAGAATTCTTATTAGATGAGATTAATCCTACATATGAAGATTTGTTAAATAAATTACAGGTAAAATTTTGGTTTATAACACAAAGTAACTTAGACAACATAGAATATTTTACACTTCAGTGTAATTTTTATTAAAATGTGTTATTTTAGACTATAGTTCCACCAAAAGGATTGTCTAGATTTACAGAAGATTCTTTGTTACGATATGCACAGTTCATATGTGATCGAGTTATTTCTTTTGATGCATCAGCAAGACCAGAAGATCCTCTATTAATTACAAGTCCATGCATGCGAGCACTAGTAACCCTTGCTGGTGTAACTTTAAATAAAAGAATCGCATTACGCAGAATTCAGCCTAAAGATCAAAAAAGCAAGAAAATCATTTGGACAAAAGCTACAACTACGAAATTAGTTAATAATATGTTTGAAACATTCTTTTCTGATCAAATAGCCACAAATAATGACAAAGAAATAACAGTATGTATTCAAGTTTCTTATAACAAATAAAATTGGCATATTAAATGTAATGTATCATTACATAGGGACCTAAAAGACATAGATGTGGGGTGTGTGAAACTTGTCAACAACCAGACTGTGGAATTTGTACAGCTTGTAAGGATATGATTAAGTTTGGTGGCTCTGGAAGAAGCAAACAGGCTTGTAACAGAAGAAGATGTCCAAACATGGCTATACAAGTAAAATAATTAAAATAAAAATTTTCACTGGTATAAAGTATTTTTTCATAATATCCGTATTAATTTTTTATGTATTGTAGGAAGCTGATGATTCAGATCAGGAAGATGATTTTAATGATACATTAATAGAAAATACAAAAATTACTCAGAAAATGATATTGAAAGAGTTTAAGCACGTTGAAAAAGAAATTACATGGGTAGGAGAACCAATTTTAGATGATGGACGGAGAACATTTTACAAATCTGTCATAGTTGTTGATGAAGAAATAAAAGCAAATGATTATGTTTTGATTGAATCAAGTGATCCTACTGTACCATTGCAAATAGCTAAAGTTATCTATATGTGGGAAGATAAAAGTGGAGCAAAACTGTGTCATGCTAATTGGTTTAGAAGAGGTAGTGACACAGTACTTGGTGAAACATCAGATCCTTTAGAACTATTCTTACTTGACGAATGCGACAATGTACCGTTCACTTCCATTAAATCCAGAGCTACCGTAATTTATAAAACTAGTCCAAAAAATTGGAATGAACTAGGTACTTATATTATTTATTCTTGAATAAATTGTAGTATAAGCATTTTTTAAACATTATTAAATTTCAGGAAATGTAGATGTATTACCAGAAGATGAAATACAAAATAAAGATGGGAGAACATTTTTTTATCAAAAAAAATATATTCCAGAAACAGCACGTTTTGAAGATCCTCCTTCAGATCCTGTATGTCCGCGAAAAGAAATTAGCCATAGATTCTGTCCTGCTTGTGTACGTTTTACTGCACTACAATATTATTATACTCCAAAAGTTTTTGATCGAGAAGAAGAGAAAAGTAGCAAAGAAGTAACATATAGTTTGGTAAAATACAAGAGTGAAGAATTTAAAGTTGGATGTGCTGTATTCTTAATGCCAGGAGCTGTAAATTATAAATATACATCTACTTATCATCTTTCTCCGAAATTAAAGAAGGGAAAAGTAGATGAAGATATGTATCCTGAATATTATCGAAAATCATCGGACCATGTAAAAGGATCGAATTATGATACACCAGAACCATTTCATATTGGATATATAAACACAATCTATGCAACAACTAATAATCAGTTGGTTGCATCATCTGATATATGGATTAAAATAAATAAAATGTATCGACCGGAAAACACACATAAGGGACTTACATTAATGCAGCAAGTCGATCTTAATATGGTATATTGGAGCGATGAAGGTAAAATATTATTTAAGAAATTATAAAATTGATAGATTATATAGATTATTATTTGTAAATTATAATTCATATAAGTTGACAGATAAATTTTGATAATTCAATTATTACAGTTTGTGATGTTAAATTTTCGGATGTAGCCGGAAAATGTTATCTAGTATATTCGGAAAATTTAAATCAGTCTGTAGAGGAATGGACTGCTGCAGGTCCGAATCGTTTTTATTTTTCTCAAGCATATAATGCTTCAGAAAAGATATTTCTTGAACCACCATATCGTGCTATGAATATTGGAAAATCTGAAACTGGAAAAGGAAAAGGAAAATCGAAGTGCAAAAGTAAACAATTAAAGACTAGTAATAAAAAAGTAGTTGATAAGCCTGTAGATTATTGCAACGTGCCAAAAAAATTGAAAACGCTAGATGTTTTCGCAGGTTGTGGTGGTTAGTATTTACAGTCTAATTACTTTAAGAAGTCAATAATTTAATTGTATAACTGTTATAAGCTTATCTAAATTGAAATTTAAATTATAGGGTTATCTGAAGGGTTGCGACAAGCTGGTATCATAGATAATCAATGGGCGATTGAAAAGGATGAACCAGCTGCATGCGCATATCGGCTCAATAATCCTGATACAACGGTATTTTGTGAAGATTGCAATGTACTTTTACGAAAAGTTATGAAGGTGAATGCTACTAACAATGTAAAATTATATTTAAAAACAGTAATGTGAAATACTGTTTTAATTTTTACATAGGGTGATCTTTGCGATAATAATGGACAACGTTTACCTCAAAAAGGAGAGGTAGAATTATTATGTGGTGGACCACCTTGTCAAGGTTTTAGTGGCATGAACCGTTTTAATTCACGCCAGTACTCATTATTTAAGAATTCTTTAGTAGCATCCTGTTTGTCTTATTGTGATTATTATAGACCAAAATTTTTTATTATGGAAAATGTTAGAAATTTTGTGTCTTTCAAAAAAAGTATGGTACTCAAATTGACATTAAGGTGCCTTGTGCGAATGGGTTATCAATGTACATTTGGTATTTTGCAAGCTGGTAATTACGGTATTCCGCAAACAAGAAGAAGGTATGTAGTATTTAAATTATGACTGAATATTTTGACGTATATTTATTACTATACTTATTTTTTATTTATTTGTTTCTAGATTAATAATATTAGCTGCTGCTCCTGGAGAAGTACTTCCAAAATATCCCGAACCAACCCATGTATTTAGTAAACGAGCTTGTCAATTAAGCGTTATCGTTGATAACAAAAAAGTGAGAGTTCATTTACATTTCACTTGCATTTAAACTAAGATCAATAATACTTCATATGTTACTTCACAGTATTCATCAAATTGTGATTGGACGGAGTCAGCACCATATAGAACGATTAGCGTTCGCGATGCAATGTCTGATTTACCTAATATTCGTAATGGATGGAACAAGGAAGAAATAGCTTACGGCGATGAACCAATATCTCATTTCCAGAGAAAGGTAAACAAAATTACTAATAAAGTATTCTTAATATTCGTAAAGCTTTTCTTAAACATTCTTTCATATTTATTCATAGATAAGGCCTAAAGAACCTGATGCAATATTAAGAGATCATATTTGTAAAGATATGGCACCATTGGTTGAGGCGCGCATAGCACATATTCCGACTGCTAGTGGATCTGATTGGCGGGATCTGCCAAATATTGCAGTGCGTTTAAGCGATGGATCTTACTCAAAAAAATTGTAAATATAATTTATTCATAACTTTCTATATATTAAACTAAGATTATTAATATAGAAAGTAAATAACCTGAATGTATTACAGAGAATATGTTTATCATGATAAAAAAGCGGGTAAAAGTTCCTCTGGAGCATTCCGTGGCGTTTGTAGCTGTTGCGTGGGTAGAATGTGCGATCCAATGGACAGGCAATATAATACTTTAATACCATGGTGTCTTCCTCATACTGGAAGACGTCATAATCATTGGGCAGGTTTATATGGTAGATTAGAATGGGATGGATTTTTCGGTACTACTATCACTAATCCTGAACCTATGGGTAAACAGGTATGTATTATGTAATTTTAAAAATTTATAAATAAAATTATGTAATTTTATTTACAAATATTTAATATGCTGTTTATCTATAGGGCCGTGTTTTACATCCGGAACAAACCAGAGTTGTAAGCGTAAAGGAATGTGCTAGGTCACAGGGTTTTCCAGACTCTTTCCGTTTCTATGGGAATATACTTGATAAACATCGTCAAATTGGAAACGCAGTTCCACCACCATTAGGTGCTGCTTTAGGTTTCGAGATTAGAAAATGTTTAAAAAGTGACAATGCTGATCTATTAGACAACGAAATGGAAAGTTTTAACGATTGATGATAACAATATAAGCTTTATAATAAATTTTAAATACTATTTAAAATCTTAATAGTAATGTACTAAGTTATAAATTATTTTTTTATCTACATAAATTTATCCACATGTGTTCAGTAAAAACATGTACATATTTTTACTATTTACATGACCAAAAGTATTATGTGATGCATATTTGATATGCAATATTAACGCCAGAGAGTGCAACGTTTATTTTAATACATGCAATAGTGTTTAAAAATAAATATCAGTATTTCTAATTAAGTTATAACAACAGATTTTTACGTTTAAAATATTAAAACTTTGTATCTATTAAGAACTAGTTTATATAAAAAGCATTTGTAACTCCATTACATTATATGTATATATTGTATCTTTTTACAGTTGCATATTAAAGGTTGTTTATGGAAAATGGAAAAAAGAAGTCCTATATAATTAATAATGAATTCGATTAATTCTCTTTCTTCAACTAAAGAAAACGAATTACAGTCACGAATAAATATAATATTTCAATTATTGAATGCAAAATTTTATATTAAACAACAAATAAATGAAAATTATAGCTTCTCTTATTCGAAGTTCGCGCTGAGTCGTTCTGCGCAACCGCGGCTGGCTGCTGGTCCGTGACATCGGTTGAAGTGATCCTTTCCAGCGTGGGACGTCATCGCGTACGAACGTTTGATAGGTCGAACGAAACGCGTTTTTACAGGTTGTAGCTTTATGATTTCGCGTAATTTAACCCGTTCGCTACTATTAACGGTCGGGAGTGTTAGATTTTTATTTTTATTTGTTTTTATATTACCGATTCGATACGAATTCAATTCGCCTACAGTATTTCGCGACCGGAAGTGTTAGACTTTTATTATATTTTTTTTATTAACGAGTGGTGGTTCCTGGATATTGGACTGCATCCTGGATACTACTGATGCTACTGATGATCTACCCGGTGCAGGCTATGGGGACCATAGAAGACGCGTGATGCTAATTGCCATACGGTGAGTTACATATTTCATTGTTCCTCCGGTTCCCAATCATGTCGTAGGACAAATGGTTCGAAACGATACGGGAATTGGTTGTATTTTTGCTTATTATTGCGAGCATAGTGATCACGAGTATTTTATTACTCGTGTACATTGATATATTATTTGTTAGGGCTTTCTTGTGTCTCGCGTTTGCATAAATTTATTACATCCATTACTGTTTCATATGATTTAATAATTTTACACAATTTTATATGGTTTAATAATTTTACACAACTTTATTGTATTCAGTATTATTTGCATCGGAATTTCATATTATCTCATAATAAAGCTTCGATCTGTTACACGCAAAACCTTTCGAAGGACATTCGGGCTTGCTTACGTAATGTAAACAAGAAAGCATTTCGCGACGAGCTGGCAGGTGGCATCGAAGCGACAGCTGTTGAACACTTGTTCATTGTTTTCGATTCTTAGAATTGTCGCTTCGATAATGCTACCACTCGAGGGTTTTTATAATATGTACATTCAGAGCTTGGAAAAATATTTCATGTAGTGAATAGAATGCAGTCTACTCTATATTAAAATGCTATAATAAAGTATAAGCGTCATATTTGAATTAGTTAATATGCATATATTAATATTTTAATTATATTAATATATAAGTGCATTATAATATAATAGTTAATCAGATTCGATGAAATTTTGAAGTAGCATGTAACAATAGTGTCTTACTAATATTGAAAGTATTAAAGTCCAATTTCAAAATATTCTCTTTTCCAAATTTTACCTAGCTCTGAATATTTGCCCTTTCCATTTCTCCATCCTAATAATAAAATAAATAAAATATGTGAAATAAATAAAGTGAATAAAACAAACAAAACCCTTCCTTGTGTTTTATTATCCTCTTCTCTGAAAAAAGTCTTAGATCGTTAGCTATGTTACTAATTATATTTTTAGCTAGGATTCATAGCACACATGAAGACGCAAGGTTAGTCATATTTTTGTGTTCAATTATGTGTGGTACTGGCCGTTTTAGCATCCATTCTTACACATATCAATTTTTTAAACTCGGCATTTCATTTTCGTCGTTCGGCGTCGAATTGCAATATTTTCTTCGTGCATATTCGTTATTCCTCGGTGTCAAACTTCGGATGCTTGAGCGGCGACTGCTACATGTAATAGGCTAGCAAATTATTCATGATACAAACTTCATTTTAAATTCAAAATATCGTTTTTTGTCAGCTCAAAATTAAGTAAACGTTTGAATTTTCAATTTAAATACATATCTTTTATACAAATTTACAAGTAAGCAATTCAGAAGATTTAATTTAGTTCGCAAATTTTCATTCAGATATTATAGTCTTGAATTTAGGAATAATATCTATAAATTTAAAATTCATTAATTAGTGCTTCTTTGAATTCTTTATTTGATATGTTGTTCTTTCGTAGTTGTTTATTTCGGAAGCTTTTTTTTTAACGCACGTAGGCAATAGTCGAACATTCATAAAGAAATTGTAGATGTTTATGCAAATTAATATTTTCATTATTACAATTAAAGGAACTTTTTAAATAAAAATTTATATCTTGCACATTGAGTGTATTTCGTGCTTCTACATTTATTTGAATTTCCCATTAATGCATACACATCTATGGTTTAATATCGAGTTGCTGCAAATGTTTTGTCGAATTCATTCTCATCTGCTTGCCGAAGAAGAAGGAAATCTACAGCTGTATCTTCGAAGAGGCCCGACATATTGTCACGAAGAGGGCTGCAACATAATGGTTGTCCATATTAGAATAGGCATTCTGTTCTACGATGGACTACCATTCTTTACGTTACTTTATCACTATGCTCGCTATTTGTCTGTTGTACACTATGATCAAAGATGGAGAAGTACTAACACAAATGTCGTTCCCAAATGAAATGTAATATTATTTTACACAAATAGTTTCGAATTCCGAATTTCTAATTAATTAAAATATTACTTTGTACTTCTTGATCATTTGGGTCATTTATTGCTTAATACGAACGGTAAGTTTCTTTTTATCGTTTTCACGTTCACTTTCGAGAACACTTTAGGTGTTTCATGTAATATTTAAATCATAATTACGAATATTCAATTTTTAACTAAAACTTAAAGCTTATTAAATTGGTATTGCAAATTAATACAGCCTCTCAAGTTTTCTGATATGAATATTTTACTTTATCTAATATTTCAAACTTATTAAATTAATGTCTTGCATCATTAGAGGCTCTCGGGTATGTTCCCGATTTTCTTTTTTGAAAATTGTCACTTTATTTTGGAAAAAGTAACGGTTTTGATAAATGCTTAAACTAGATCTGTTAACATCCAAGGTATTATAATATTATTGGAACAATATACATTAATTTCAATTCCAACATTAAAATTCTTAATTTATAAATAATAATCAATTTTGTAATTTCAACGTTTTAATTTAAAAATTTTTCACAAGATCTGTTGATCTTCTCAGAGTTATTTAGTTTTTCGGGAGCTCTTTCTTAACGAACGTAGGGAATATTCAAACATTTCTAAATGAACGTGTAGTTTAGGAAAATTGATAATTTGACGAACTATGTTAAAAAAATAAAATCCTATCATATTTAAATGCTACAACCTATAAATTAGTTTTAATATTTTATATACTTTACGTATTGCATTTTCTATTTCGTATTCGTTTGGGTTTTCCATAGGTGTTTCGCTGGCTGAAGAAATCACAAAGAGGCCTGCCAGATGATCTCGGAAATTAGTACCGCGAATTAGGATAATTTGTAGGGTTTGCCCACGGTTTTCTTTCGCTTTTCAGAGAGTTTCGAAAATAGTCAGTGTATAGGTTCTACCAATTTAGGACTTAGGGAAAGTAGGATCTACGAGGGAAGGGTTTAGGGGTTTACAGATTTGAGAATTTAGGATAGGGGGTTAAAGGGTAGGGAGTATCTTGATTCAAACCCTCCGTTTAGGCGGAGTTTGGTTTAGTAAAATTAGTTTAGTAGTCTGCTCTAGTACCATTAAATTTGGTACCTTTCGTTCAGTAGTCAGCGTGGCCGTGGCGCGTATATACTCTCAGGGCCCTCCGTTCACGCGGAGCTTGTTTGTTGAAAGGTCACAGCCACGTTGCAATTCGAGTCCTTTTTTATTTGTTAGGGGTACCGAGGGTGGGTTTCGCGGTCGTGACGTTGGGGGTACGCGGTCGTGACGTTGGGGTACGCGATCTTAACGTTGGCGGTACGCGGTCGTAACGTTCGCGGTACGCGTTTTAAGGGGTGGATTCAAACCCTCCGTTCACGCGGAGTTTGGTCTAGTAAAGTAGTAGTCTGTAAGTACCTTTAAATTTGGTACCTTTTGCCCAGCAGTCAGCGTGGCCGCGGCGCGTATATACTCTCAGGGCCCTCCGTTCACGCGGAGCTTGTTTGTTGAAAGGTCACAGCCACGTTGCATTCGGGTGCTTTTTTATTTGCTAGCGTATTCCGGGGGTGGGTTTCGCGGTCGTAGGGTTGGGGGTATACGGTATATGGGGGTGGGGGGTGGGAGCAAACCCTCCGTTTATGCGGAGTTTGGTTCAATTGTTCAATTCTGTACATTTTGGTACATTCAGTCCGGGGGCCAGTCTGTCTCTAGCGCGTATATACACTCAGGGCCCTCCGTTACCGCGGAGCTTGTTTCGTTGAAAGGTTATAGCCAGGCTGGACTCGGGCTTTTTTGGTTAGGTTAACGCGCGCGAGGGTTGTGGGAGTGGTGGGTTTAGGGAATTCGGTGAGCAGGCGCGCGTGGGGTTCTATGGGTGTAAAGTCAAGGGGCATTAGTAGGGCAAAGGTATAGAGATAATCGGTGTAGGAATACGGGACGCCAACCAATTGGCGTGGGTTGTAGGAGTTGAACCCGGTGCGTTTTTTGCTAGGGGTGTAGGACCAGGGTGCATCGCGTTTAAGGGGTTTATGGGTTTAGAGTCGAAGGGTGTAGAGGTTAGGATCGCGTTTAAGGGTAAGCGGTTTCGTGCGTGTTAGGTTCCGTGGATCAGAGGGTAATAGTATAAGGGTGGGGGTTTTGCGGGTATTCGGGTCTTCGGTGGCGCGAACAACGGGGTGTGGGTTCAAACCCTCCGTTCACCCGGAGTGGGTTCAAACCATCCGTTCACACGGAGGTTGGTTTAGTAGAGTAGTCTTATAGTACTTTATAGTACTTTCCATTAGATAATCAATTGTGGCCGTGATGCGACCCTTCCGCCGGGGGCCGTCGTGCACAGGTGTGATCCTTCCAGCATTTCAGGGTCCTCCGTTCACGCGGAGCTTGAGTGCGTTTTAGCGTTATAGCCACGTTGAATTGGGGTTTATTTGTTTGCTTTTTTATTTGCTATCGGAGTCCGGGGGTGGGTAAGGGGCCGTAGGGTGGTGGGGGGATACGGTGGGGTGGGGGGTGGGCGCAAACCATCCGTTTATGCGGAGTTTGGTTTAATTGTTCAATTCTGTACATTTTGGTACATTCAGTCCGGGGGCCAGTCTGTCTCTAGCGCGTATATACACTCAGGGCCCTCCGTTGACGCGGAGCTTGTTTCGTTGAAAGGTTAGAGCCAGGCTGGACTCGGGCTCTTTTGGTTAGGTAACGGGTGTGGGCCGTGGGAGTGGTGGGTTTAGGAAATTCGGTGAGTAGGCGCGCCGTGGGGTTTTATAGGTGTAGAGTTTGGGGTCACGTAACCGGTTTTGTTGGTATCGGGTTCCTGGGTTCAGGGTTAATATTATAAGGAAGAGGGGTTTTTTGGGTGCGCGTTCCGGGGATCAGAGTAATAGCTTAAGGGTGAGGGATTTTTTTCGTAAATCGGGTTTTGGGCGTTGGTGTAAAAGTACAGGGGAAGGGGGTGCTGGGTTGGGGGGCAGGGCGCGTGGGTCTCGAAGCGCAGTCACCTCCTCGTGGTGAGACCTGGTAATTGGTGTTGATTTTCCACTGATTAATCAATACCAAGCTAAGTACTGCGTAAGAAATTCAATTAATTTTTAATGAAACTTCGAATCCACTGGACATTTAATAAATTCTAATTAAAAGTAAGTATCGTAACGTAATTATTCAATTTCATCAATGGTTCATTATATAAAGAACTTAAAGTTACGTTGTCTTGTTAATCAATAAATGTTTTGGCTGAAATATGCAAGAGCGATAATTGAAAATTGCATTTTTAATGTTAAATGATAATTATTTCACTTCGGTTTATTTATTTTTTCTTTAATTCTAAATTGCTTTACCCCAAGATACGGTTTATAGGCTGAGATGTAAGTTAAAATATAAATGGAATATATAGGAAATTACAAATATTCTATTATAGTTCACATCTGTATATCAGAGTAAAATGTTATTAATTCTATGAAACTCATCTGTCGTTTTCAACGCAGTGAAATATTGAACTGCTTATAACTTTCTGTTGATGGTTTCCAATTGGCCTTTTTGAGCTTGTTAAACATTAACCAACCAAAAATATATCATACCTAATATACATATAGTTGTGTACAGTTTGCAAGAAATAATTTTTAAATAATTAGTAGCACACTTAGATTATTATGGTGTTTAATAATGATGATCATAATATGATCAAGTAATAATATTACGATTAATTATATAATAGAAGTTTAAGCTTGTAATAAACTTATTTTTATAATAAATGGTCTATAACAATTTGTTTATCGCTGAAACGATATATCGTAGAATTGTTCTTAATGCTTGTAATTATTTAATAGCTTTTATATTGCAAACTCGTTTTATTAAAAAGTGAAGATCTGGTCGATTTATGGACACTGAAATACTATCACCACATAGCGGTGAACGGGTGGAACTAATTTTCGTTTACCTGTTACTTACAACCTAGTAAAAATATTAAAATTCCTCAACTTAATGACAAGCTATTTAGATGATTGGCGCCTCAAATTAAAGGTAGAGATCTCCGTAACTAGAGATTAATCATATTGTATCAAAAGCAAGTGAGACCTTGAAGGAACAAGAATTAAGTAAATAGTTGAACGAAGAGAGTGATTTTAAATTTTCGCGCATAAATTTAGTAACTTTAGCGTGCGGCGCCCTCTGTTGAAGAATGATTGAAACTGTTAACGAAGTAATTTCATTGTTTACCGCACAGGTGGAACTGCTATGCAGTTCTTTCTCTGTCTCTTTCTATTTGTTGGTAAACATGTGCGAGTTGTTTACTAGTTTCTTTGATAGATGGGAGCCCTCATCAAAGTCAGTTACCACTTTCGTTTACCTGTCGATAAATGTTTATTACCAGTTTGGACACCTTTTGAAGAGATGGCGCCATTAACATTATCTAAATATTTTAGATATGCAGGAAATTTAAAACTGATTTTATATACTGCAAGAAGAAAAAAAATTGTATAATTATTGTATGCCGCTATAAGTTACTAATGCTTAGCCGTATGTTTACGTACGTAGACATTTATTGAACTGCAACGTGCAAAAAAAGTAGAGCAGTGATTAAAAAAAAAATAAAGTGGTATGATATAGCATTCGTAAATTAATTTGAGAACTTTTATAGCTGTTATATACTTATTATATTCTACTTATTATATTCTTATATTATTCTTATATTCTCATATTCTATAATTCGAAGTAGTATCTACCTTTTAACTATGGTTCAATTTTAAGGTTCAATTAATTTTGAATAAAACTTTTAAAAATTTTATGTTTTTAACTGCAAGTTGTTGGACATTTAATAATTTAAAATATAGATAAGGTAAGTGTAGCACGGTTATTCAGTGCTATTATTCAACATATAGAGATCATTAATACAGGTTACAACATTAAGTTGTATTGTCGTGTTAGCCAATAAACTATTTCATTGAAATATGCACACTTTTATATGCATTGCATACCTTCACAGATAATTTTTTAATAACATAATTTTCAAATCGCAAAAGATACTCTTCGGGAGTAATTTAATATCTTAAACGTTTGCGCAGTAACATTTTGAAACACGTAGTAATAGTTGCAACAACTGGTTTTCGATTTATAAATTTTATCACACATTTGAATGGTTAATATTGAATATAAAAATAAATATTGTTACAGAACTCATCTGGACTTGGAAATGAACAACGGGACAACTCCCAGCATCGGAAATCTCCAGAAGAAATTACACACACATTACAAAATCAGATTATTTATTATAAAACTATTATATACAATGTATTTTAAAAAAATCATAATAAATCAGATTAATTTAACAGTATTACAATGCTTTATCATTTATTCCCTCTTTTGTCTTATCTAAGATCATAATAAACAATATCCACCAAGGTTTAAAAATAAGATTCGAAAAAACTAGTAAAAAACGAGAAAAAATAAAAAAAGTAACGAAATCTGTTGAAAAATCCGAGAAGTCGCGAAA